>CAUYLG010015141.1:0-46831 GCA_963573385.1 Cacajao melanocephalus | reverse complement strand
CTTTGGCAGACCAAGGAGGGTAGATCACGTGAGGTCAGGAGTTCAAGACCACCCTGGCAAACACAGTGAAACCCTGTGTCTACTAAAAACACAAAAATTAGCCAAGCGTGGTGTGGCATGCGCCTGTAATCCCAGCTACTCAGAAGGCTAAGGCAGGAGAATCGCTTGAACCCAGGAGGCGGAGGTTGCAGTGAGCTGACATCGAGCCACTGCACTTCAGCCTGGGCAACACGGCGAGATTCCGTCTCTAAATAAATAAATAAATAAATAAATATCATTTGTATACATGGCCTCTAGGAGAGTTGCACAAAACTTGAATCAAATAAAAATGATTATGCTTTCCAATCTATCCAGATTATTCATCTTAAAAAGGTTTATTTGTCTTGAAGAGATGTATATTAGTCTCAGAACCTAGCGCATAAGACCACGGGTGAAATTTTTGGTGTTATACCTAAAATAAATCTCAAGATACTTAACACTATTTATAAGGCCCTACAACTTGATTAGGATCCTATCTGCCTCTTAATCCTCACCCCCAGCTCACAATGTTAAAGCCATGTAACCTTTTTTCCTCTTCTTTCCTTAAGTCAAGCTTTTTCTCAGCAAAAGACCACTCATACAATGTTCTCTCTGAAAACTTCCTTTCTCTCTTTGCCTAATTTCTACTCATCCTTCCTTATTCAAGTTAAGGACACTTTCTTAGAGAAGTCTTCCTTGAGCCACTGATTTAAATTAGATCCCCTGAAACATCTGTTTCATAGCCGTTATCATAATCTCGCCCACTAAATTGATCCATTCACCACTGTACCCCAATAACTGGCATTATGCTTGGCTCAGAATATGTACTCCATAAGCATTCATCAAATAAATGTATCAATTAATTTCCTCAGATTTATCATGCTCCTTTTCAGCACCAAGAGGTTCTGTTCAAATTAAGTCTTTCAAGGGATTTCTCAGTTACACAGGTTAATATACTTATCTTAAAATATGATTCCTGTACCACTGGCAACCAAATACAGATGACAGAAAGTGGCTCTTTATAAAAGTAATCCAACTAATAAGTGAAAAATAAATGATTAAAATATCACCATAATCCCCAATGAATTAATAGATCTAGCTACTAAGTGTCAATACCTGTTAACATCATAGAAAGAGAAACAACTAGATATTAAGGTACCTCCCAATGAAAGAATACAACACCTAAGGGTCTGGCCAAAGGGATCAAACATGAGTCTAATTAAGTCTCCAAATCCAGCTACCAATTTGCAGAAAATAAGAGAAAGATGCACCATTAGTATACAATCAGCAAAATCCAGGATAGCAGAGTTGCTTATATCTGTAATCCCAGCACTTTGGGAGGTTGAGGCAGGACGATCACTTAAGCCCAGGAGTTCCAGACTGACCTGGGCAACACAGTGAGACTCTGTCTCTACAAAACAACAACAAATACAATAAAATCTAGACTGAGGGAAACTACAAATCAAAAGGATAAATTCTTCAATGAACAAATTATAAGGAAAAGAAAGGGATGGAGGAGAAGGTACCTATAAATTAAAAGACACTAAAAAGACATCAAATAATTTTAAACGGGCAAGATTAACCAAATGCCTAACTAGTTGGGTCATAAAATTATAAAGAAATGAAAGGACATGGCCAGGTATAGTGGCTCAAGCCTGTAATCCCACCACTTTGGGAGGCCAAGGCCGGTGGATCATTTGAGGTCACCTGACCAACATGGTGACACCCTGTCTCTACTAAAAATACAAAAAAAAAAAAAAAAAAAAAAAAAAAAGGAAAGAAATGACATGATTACTATTAAAGTCAGAACAGAGGTGGCTTTTGTGGAGAAGGAGGGAGTCATGTCCAGGATGAGGCACATGGAAGAACTTTGGGGTAGCTGACAAAGTTCTGTTACTTAACCTGAGTGATGGTCTCAAATGTGTTCATTTTATTTTCAACTCATTAAGCTACATAATTATTTATCATCTTTGTATCTATTTTATTTTACAATAAAGATTTTTAAAATGCCAAAAAATGTCATTTTGAGAGATTATCTTATAATAAGGGGAAGATTTAGTCTTTTCTGGCAGTAACATTATACAGTGTGACACAAAAGTAATCAAATACTTAAAAAATATATTACTCAGTAATTAAGTTTTATATAAACATATAATATTCAGCCAGACATGATGGCTCATGCCTGTAATCCCAGCACTTTGGAAGCTAGAGGCAGGAGGACTGCTTGAGCCCAGGAGTTCAAAACCAGCCTGGGCAACACAGTAAGACCCTGTTTCTATAAAAGAAAAATTAGCTGTGTGTGATGGTGCATGGCTGTAGTCCCAGCTACTTGGGAGACTGAAGTGGACTGCTTGAGCCCAGGAATCTGAGGCTGCAGTAAGTAAGCCATGATTGTGCCACAGCACTCCATGATGGGCAACAGAGTGAGAGACTCTTTCTCAAAAAAACAAGCATATAATATTCAGATTGGAATATGCAGCTTTGAGGAAATGAAGGGATGTATCATGGCTAACATTTCAACCATTAATATGATAGGCTACAAAAGTCTGAAATGAATTAGACTACAGTACTGATATGTCACATGACACAAAGGCACATATTGAGAATTTCTATCATTGTTGGAATAATAATAAAAGTTTCTTTACTTCTACTATTTTACTTTTTAAAATTTTCATTGAGACACGGTCTCGCTCTGTCACCCAGACTGGAGTACACTGGCACCATCTTGGCTCACTGCAACCTCTATTTCCTGGATTCAAGCAATTCTTGTGCCTCAGCCTCTTGAGTAACTGGGATTACAGGCACCCACCACCATGCCCGGCTAATTTTTGTATTTTTAGTAGAGATGGGGTTTCTTCACCATGTTGGCCAGGCTGGTCCGGAACGCCTGACCTTAAGTGATCCGCCCGCCTCGGAATCCTAAAGTGCTGGGATTACAGGCATGAGCCACTGTGCCCAGCCTCCATTATTTTACTCCTTTAAATGCTTTTAAACTTAATATTTATGTAAAGCATATGCACACAAACTGGTTTTAACTACATATTCACATGTACAAATGGGTATTTAATAATAAAATTCTTCCAAGTGTTCAGCTCATTGAATCACCCAGAACTTTTTCTTATAAATTCAGAAAAAACACTGAAATACGAAATAAAAAAAAAACTGTAAGAGGGAAACAAAATAAATCAGTTTTTATTCATCATTTACCCATATTTGGTTGGTTCCAACAACTTCATAAATCTCTTATATGAAATATACCCTCAAGTTACCTTGAATGTAAAATTAAAGAACTTTTATTATTGGAATGTTATATACTCTAAGACAATTTTTTTTTTTTTGAGACAGAGTCTCTACTGCCTAGGCTGGAGTGTAGTGGCACAATCTCAGCTCACTACAACCTCCACCTCCTGGGTTCAAGCGATTCTCCTGCCTTAGCCTCCTGAGTAGCTGGGATAACAGGCGCCTGCCACCATACTCAGTTAATCCTTTTTTATTTTTAGTAGAGGCAGGGTTTTACCACGTTGGCCAGGCTGGTCTCAAACTCCTGGCCTCAACTGATCCACCCGCCTTCACTACCCAAAGTGCTAGGATTATAGGTGTGCTCTAAGATAATTTTATTGCCTATATGGTTTATTCAGTGAACAACACTTCTCTAGCCAGTGACAAACCCTCACATCTGGCTGTTCAAATTACAAGCATCTTCTTTTTTCTCCTAAAGTGCTGGGATTACAGGGGTGCGCCACCGCATCTGGCCGACTAAAGCTATTTTTAAACTAGTCTATATCTTCTCCACTAGAGTTCCTCAAATGCAGGGATACTAACATAAATATCTTTTTATTGTTTTGTTTTTGAGACACAGACCTGCTCTGTCGCCCAGGCTAGAGTGTAGTGGCACAACACTGGCTCACTGCAACCTCCGCCTCCCGGATTCAAGCAATTCCCCTGCCTCAGCCTCCCGAATAGATGGGATTACAGGCGCCTGCTACCTGGCTAATTTTTGTATTCTTAGTAGAGATGGTTTTTCACCACCTTGGCCAGCCTGGTCTCAAACTCCTGACCTCAAGTAATCCGCCTACCTTGGAGTCCCAATTTGCTGGGATTACAGGTGTCAGACGGAGTCTCACTGTGTTGCTCAGGCTGGTCTCAAGATTACAACTCCTGAGCTCAAGAAATCCTCCCACCTTAGCCTCCCAAAGTGCTCGGATTAAAGGCATGAGCCACTATCTCTGGCCAAAAAACATTTTTGTACCTTCACTGCATGTTGATTACTGCAGTTTGAGATAGGAGTCTGAGTTCAAGGGAGAGATCTAAGTTAAGACACAAATTTAGGAGTCATCAGCATATAGATTTAAGGAATGAGGTATAGATCACTCTAACAGAAGCCTGGAAGATGAGGAAGAATCAACAAAGGACATTGAGGCTCAGTATCAGGACAAGTAGGAAAAAAAACAAGACAAGTATGATATCCTGGAAGCTAAGTTAAAAAAAAAAGGTATCTCAAGGAGGAGGGCAAGATCAACTGTGTCAAATACCATTTTACTTTGGGTCAAAAAAAATGAAGACTAAGAACTAACATTGGGTTTAGCAGATTTTCAGTGTTCTCAGGAGTTGGGAGCCACAGCTTGGAAGATTATCCAAGTATGGGATAAGGTGGCCAACAAATATAAGAATTCTAGTTGTGGAGAAATCAAAGGTTCAGAAAACTGATGGTGACAGAAGAGAAAACTGAGTAGGGAAATAGTGAGAAGAGAACATTGAATGGAGAAATAGTGAGAAGAGAAAATCTAGTGGGGAAACTGATGACAGAGCTGGAAATTCTACGGTAAGAAAGCCAGGCTAGGCACAGGGTCTTCACCTGTAATCCCAACATTCTGGGAGGCCAAGGTGGGAGAATCACAAGACCCCATCTTTACAAAAAAAAAAAAAAAAAATTAGGCCGGGCACAGTGGCTCATGCCTTTATAGGCCTTTACAGCCAAGATCGCACCACTGCACTCCAGTCTAGGTAACAGAGCGAGACTCCATCTCCAAAAAAAACCACATATGATTTAAAGCATATATGTATAAAAGTATGTAAGTAGTTATAAATAAATATAAAAATATATTTGTAATCATATAATCACTGCTCCCATTAGGTTAAGCTCCTTGGAGGCATATATTTTCTTTCTTTCTTTCTTTTTTTTTTTTGAGATGGAGTCTTGCTCTGTCACCCAGGCTTGAGAGCAGCGGCACAATCTTGGCTCTCTGCAACCTCCACCTCCTGGGTTCAAGTGATTCTCCTGCCTCAGCCTCCTGAGTAGCTGGGACTACAAGTGCATGCCTGGCTAATTTTTATATTTTTAGTAGAGGCAGGGTTTCACCATGTTGGCCAAGCTGGTCTCAAACTCCTGACCTCAAGTGATCTGCCACCTCCACCTCCCAAAGTGCTGGGATTACAGGCTTCAGCCGTACCCAGCCTCATTTTCATTTTTTAATCCCAAGATCTACCAAATTCAACTGATGTTTGTTAAACTAAATTTAAACCATTAGGCATGAGAAACCTCAGGAAAAGCAAAATTCTACCATTTCTACAGTAGAGATCTCCCTAGAGAACTTTATCTCCCATTAGGTATTCAATTCAACAAGGGGTGTCCCTAGTTTGTCTGAAGTTATCCATTAGAAATACTATGTGTAAATGGTTCAAAATATCTAAACATTATCATCATAAGATGACCTATTGTTTATCCAGGACCTACTATGTGATTTGTACTTTACATAGATTATTATTAATCTTCAGAATTCTGCAAGGTGAGAATAATATCTATTTTACAAATAAGGAAATAAAAACTCAAAGTTACATCATAGTTTTTTCTGGGTCATGAAGCTGAGATTTTAATTAGGACTCTAAGCCTTTCAACTATACGAGGTCCTGTTTCATGAAAATGTTCTATATAACATAGACATTCATCTTTAATAGAGTCTTATGCAACTAAGATATTGGTCAGCCTGACAAAATAATACATTTTAAAAGTCTAACCTTCAAATGTCCTTCGCCTGTGAGGAATTCAGAGTAACCAGCATCAGTAGCCAGCAAACCTACAAACTGCATGCTTGGCCGTTGTTGTATAAAGGCTTCAACAGCTTTATCTGTCACATGCTTTCTCCCAGAAACATCCAGAGAAACAAGGTTGGGTAGGATGTCTTTTTGTTCTAGTAAGCGAAGAGCTATGTCTGATGTAAACTGTTTATCATCTGAGATATCAAGATGATTCAGATGTTTGAGTTCCCGAACAACATCCAGTATCTGGGTAGTTGTCATTTTTAAACATTTCAAGTGGTGCATGGTTAGAGACTTGAGTCGGTCTTTGCAGGCCAGTAGAGCAGTGATGTCTGTAATCGAGGTGTTAGAAATATCTAAGCTCTCTAATCTTGGCAAAGAGGCGACTTCAGCCAGGTCTTCATTGTAAAAGAGAACATTGGTGATGCTTAAAGCTCGAAGGCCAGAAAGTCGGCTGAAGCACCGCTCGTAAGGATCCTCAAGGGAGAGAGTTAATGAATTCAGCACCAGGCACTGGAGATTTTGCTGGATCCATTTGTTACTGCCAAGCCCACTGATAATGTCTGTAATCGTGATATCAGCATTCACACCTGTGGCATCAAGTTCCACTAACTTGTGGTGACAGAAGGCTTTCCGGAAAGCAACAGCAGAGATCTTTGCTTTGCGAATGCAGGCTCGCTTTAAGCGCATCTGGTTGCCCCTAAAAATACCCACAGTTCCATCATTCAGTAGACCTGTGGAAAAACAAGCAGCGCTTTAACTTCAAAAAATAGTTAAAGAATAGCTAAAATTTCCATCACACTTTACATTTCCAAAGTGCTCCCATGTAACAGTATCTCATTTGATAATCACAATTCATTTAGGTTAGAATATTATTGTCTACAACTTGCAGATGAGTAAACTAGGGCTCAGAGAGTGGCCTTCCAAGATCACAGGGCCAGTAAGCGGCAGAATCAGGACTGTGGTGGACATCATTGATATCGACTAACAACTGGTTCTTAACTTACCGGACAGACAACTACATTTCCCAGCCCATCCCTGGAGTTAGCTGGAGCCATGTGCTTAGTTCTGGCCAATGGACTGCATGCTGAAGCGCCTGAGAGCCAGTGCATGATTTTCCATGCTGCCTTTTCCTGCTATGACAAATGAGGAGCCTTCATGTTCTAGAGAGTACAGTTTTATGAGAAAGAACTCTCCATCAGTTTGGATTCTAGGGTGACCATGAAGCAGAATCCTCTATGGACTTGGAGAGTTTATGTACCGCAAGTGAGGTATAAACCTTGTGTTAAGGTATTTGATTTGTTACCAATACATTTCTAGCCTATCCTTTAAATTCACCTTAACATATAATTATACACACAAACACATTATGCACATAATATACTTAGCATGCATGGCCAGGTATGGTGGTTCACGCCTGTAATCCCAGCACTTTGGGAGGTTGAGGCAGGTGGATCACCTAAGGTTTGAAACCACCCTGACCAACATAGAGAAACCCCATTTCTACTAAAAATACAAAATTAGCTGGATGTGGTGGCACATACCAAAATTAGCCGGTAATCTCAGCTACTCGGGAGGCTGAGGCAGGAGAATCACTTGAACCCAGGAGGCAGAGGTTGCAGTGAGACAAGATTGCACCATTGCACTCCAGCCTGGGCAACAAGAGCAAAACTCTGTCGCAATTAAAAAATATATATATATGCCTTGTAATGCATTTAATAGACCACTAACCAGATTTCAAACTTTATTAAAGTGATCTAGGCCTGGGAAATATAGCAAGACCCCATCTCTACAAAATAACTGAAAATGAGTTGGGCATAGTGGTGCATGCGTATAGTCCCAGCTACTCAAGAGGCTAAGATGGGAAGATAACTTGAGACGATTAGTTCGAGGTTATACTGAGTTATGATTGCACCACTGCACTCCAGCCTGGGTAACAAGGTTAGACCCTCTCTCTTTTTTTTTTTTGAGATGGAGTCTCACTTTGTCATCCAGGCTGGAGTGCAGTGGTGCCATCTTAGCTCACTACAACATCTGCCTTCCCAGTTCAAGCAATTCTCCTGCCTTAGCCTCTGGAGTAGCTGGGACTACAGGTGCCCGCCTGGCTAATTTTTGTATTTTTAGTAGAGACAGGGTTTCACAATGTTGGCCAGGGTGGTCTCGAACTCCTGACCTCGTGATCTACCTGCCTCAGCCTCCCAAAGTGCTAGGATTACAGGCGTGAGCCCCCATGCCTGGCCCGTCTCTTACACACACACACACACACACACACACACACCCTTAGTAATTATAGCCCCTCCCTAGCAGATGAATGTAAATGAAGTCAACAAAGTAACCTCTTGAAGTGCCTTCGAGATCTACCTGTCTGCCAATCAACAGTGTTACAAGCATATGATACTTTGGAGCCACATCTCAACAATATCACATATCAACTAAACAACATTGACTGTGAAAGAAGTAACAATCATGCCAATAAAAGGTAGTCTAAGAACAGTCTGAGGTGAATGAGCAATTGAGGACAGGTAAATAAATAGCCTGAAGTCAAGAGAGGAATTCTAAGCGGCACCTTAGCTGGTCCATACTCAAGATGCAGCTAGGCTGCCAGCCAGCAACTCTTAAATTAGAACTAAGGTATTTTTAAAAGGGAGCACTACTCTCTAATGAATTTTGCAGACTTAATTATAGTTAAATAGTTAAAATCAAGAAAAGCCTTTTTGTAAAACCTGCCTAAGTGGACAAAAATTACTAATTATGTATCAAGAACTCCATTATATTTTAGAGCTGTGCTGCCCAATACATAGTCACTAGCTATATACAGCTGGAGAGCACTTGAAAAGCAGCTGGTACAAAGTGAGGTCAGCTACAAGCATAAAATACACACCAGATTGTGAAGACTTAATACAACAAAAAAAGATAAACTATCTCAGTTTTTTATATTGACTACAGGTTGAAATAATCATTTTTTAATATAATGGATTAAACAAATAAAATTAGTTTCAATTGTTTCTTTTTATTTTTTTTAATGTGGCCACCAGTAAATTTAAAATTAAAATTTTTTTTTTTAGACAAAGTCTCGCTCTGTCACCCAGGCTGTAGTGCAGGTGCAGTGGCGCAATCTTGGCTCACTACAACCTCTGCCTCCCGGGCTCAAGAAATTCTTCTGCCTCAGCCTCCCAAGTAACTGGGTCTACAGGTGCACGTGACCACACCTGGCTAATTTTAGTATTTTTAGTAGAGATGGGGTTTCACCACATTGGCCAGGCTGGTCTTGAACTCCTGACCTCGTGATCTGCCCACCTCAGCCTCCCAAAGTGCTGGGATTACAGGCGTGAGCCACCACACCCCGCCAAAATTACATTTCTATTCAACACTGTTGTTTTAAGAACAGCCTTTCAAATTACCTGAACTCTATTTCAGGGGAGTAAATTTCATGGTGGAATCCACTCAGCAAACAGTTATTAAACAATTACTTTATGTCAAGTACTCTAAATGCTGTAGATACAAAGAAAAATAAGATATGCCCCTATAATCAAAGGATTCATAATTCCAGGGAGTAAAAGAGACACAAACAGTCATAACAAAATGAGATATGTGGTATACCAATGTCAAGTACAAAGTACCACAAAAACAAGGAAAAAGAAGTAAAACATCATGACTGGAGATCTGGAAGAGATTTGATGGAAGAGGTGTTCTTTGAGTAAGGCCTTTGAAGATGCTGGAAGAATTCAAAGATGAAGGTTAAGAGGGGCTCAGTGGCTGATGTCTGTAATCCCAGTGCAAGACCAGCCTAGCCAACATGGCAAAACCACATCTCTACTAAAAATACAAAAATTAGCCAGGTGTGGTAGTGCATGCCTGTAATACCAGCTACTCAGGAGGCTGAGGCAGAGCTTGAACCTGGAGGGCGGAGGCTACAGTGAGCCAAGACCGCACCACTGCACTCCAGCCTGTGTGACAGAGCAAGACTCCCATTTCAAAAAAAAAAAAAAGAGAGAGAGAGAGAGAAAGAAGGTTAGGCATATTAAAGGAAGAATATACAACATAAGCAAAGTCTTAAAGATGTGAAAATCTATCACAGTGTTATGATATGGCAAGAAGTTCTATATTGCTTGAACATAAGAAACAGAACTGTAAGATGTGATGCATTTCTGGGGATATAAACATGCAAATGAAAGAGAAGAAATGAGGCTGAGAAGGTGAGCCGAGGCTAAATCACTCTGAGAGGTGAAGGAATGAAAGCACATCAGCTTGGGACCATGGGACCCATGGAACAATGCAGTAAAGTTCCTGGTTTTTTTCTAGTCATATATCCCAGATCTAAAGTTGAAGGAGCCAGCAGCCCTGAAACACCAATAGGCAAAGACAAAAAAGCTCCCCCAAAATCGCTCACTCTAGCCGAAGTACCAAGAAAGGAGCAACTAATAAGACAGGAAACAGCTAGTAGACAGTAACTGCTCTACTTCAGCCAAACATGACAGAAAAAACTGTGGCTCCACCTATGCCAGCAAATTCCAATGGAGGTCTAGGTTTCTACCCTTGCCAGGCTGTGATTACTTCTCCCAATCTGCCCACAAGTGAGGTGTTGGAGAAGTCTGAGTAGAGAGCAAGGACTTTCATTCCTGCTGGGTGGTAAGAACTATCCCCCACCACGACGTCAGTGGATACTATCTGGAGAGCCTGAACTTTAATACTCATCTAGCACTGACGAAGTTCTCCACCTGCTTCCCTGCTGGGGTGCTCTCATAGAAGTCTAGTGGAAAGTCAGCACTTTTACAACTGCCCAACCTCCTCCCAACATGGTGTCAGTAGAGGCTAATCGGGAAGCAGAAATGACATGCCCATACCCCTCTCAGCTAGGGAAGTATCAGTAGAGTCCTAGTGGGGAGTCAGAATTCCAACCTCTGCATAGCCCTGCACCTTGGGTGTTAAGAGAAGCCAAGTGGGGAACCAGAAAGAACATTAACCCCAATCTGGCAGTAGCAAGGCAGTGCTCCCACCTTCCACTGCTAGAGTGACATCAGAGACTCAAACTAACACAGAAAAATTTCCTGTCACCTAAAATGTCCTGGTTTCAATAAAAAATTACTACGAATCATACTAAGACTTCAAACCGAAAAAGAGATAATCAATATATGCCAACAGCAAGGTAACAAAAATGTTAAAATTATTTGACAAAGATTTTAAAGGAGCCATAAAAAAATGCAATTAAATTTTCAAAGGTAAACAATTACAAACATGCTTGAAAAAAAGGAATACAGAAAGACTCGGCAAGGCAAGAGAAGATACAAAGAAGAACCAAATAGAAATTTTAGACGTGAAAGATACAGTAGTGCTTGGAGGTCAACAATAAAATGGAAAGAACAAAGAAAGAAAGATCAGTGAACTAGAAAACAACAGAAATTGCCTAAATAACAAGAACAGAATGAGAAAAAAACAAAAATGAAAAGCTATATTTGTGTCACTGGAATATCTGAAGAACAGAAGAGAGTGGGGTGAAAAAGTACTTAAAGAAATAATGAGCCAGGCACACTGCGTCATGCTGTCAGGCTTATAATCCCAGTACTTTGGGAGGATGTGACAAGAGGATTACCTGAGGCCAGGAGTTTGAGACCAGCCTGGGAAACACTGCAAGACTCTAACTCAACAAAAAAATTTTTTTAAATTAGTCAGGCATGGTGATTAATACCAGTAGCCCTAGCTACTCAGGAGGCTGAAGTGGGAGGCTTGCTTGAGCCCAGGAGTTTGAGATTATAGTGAGCTATGATTGCACTCCAGCTTGGGTGACAGAGTAAGACCCTGACTGGGGTGGGGGGGAAACCTGAGTATGGTGGTTCATTTCTGTAATTCCAACACTTTGGGAGGCTGAGGCGGGAGGATTGCTTTGAGCCCAGGGGTTCAAGACCAGCCTGCACAACATAGCAAGACATCTCTGTTACAAATTTTTAAAAATTAGTCAGGGCCGGGCATGGTGGCTGACGCCTATAATTCCAGCACTCTGGGAGGCTGAGGCAGGTGGATCACCTGAGGTCAGGAGTTCAAGACCAGCCTGACCAACATGGTGAAACCCCGTCTCTACTAAAATTACAAAAATTAGCCAGTCATGGTGGCAGGTGCCTGTAATGCCAACTACTCAGGAGGCTGAGAGGCAGGAGAATTGCTTGAACCCAGAAGGCAGAGGTTGCAGTGAGCTGAGATCGCACCATTGCACTCCAGCCTGGGCAACAGAGCAAGACTCCGTCTCAAAAAAAACAAAAACAAAAACAAAAATTAGTCAGATGTTGGTGGCATGTGCCTGTGGTCTCAGCTACTCAGGAGGCTGAGGCAGGAAGATTGCTCGAGTCCAGGTGTTCAAGGCTGCAATGAGCTATGATCATGCCACGGCACTCCAGCCTGAGAAACAGAATGAGACCTTGTCTCAAAAAATAACTATTTTAATTAAAAAAAAAAATGGGCTGGATGTGGTGGCTCATGCCTGTAATCCTAGCACTTTGGGAGGCCAAGGCAGGAGGACTGCTTGAGGCTAGGGGTTGAAGACCAACCTGGTCAATATAGTGAGGCTCCATCTCTGTTGAAAAAAAAAAAGATCATTCAGAAAAACTGGAAGCTGTTTTTACATAGAGTTAAGAGAATTTTATCTGACAGCTTCAATTTTCTTTAAGATAAATGGTAGAAACTCTGGGAAGAGCAAAGAACATCTGAAACTACTATTAGGAACACTAGTTAACTGGGGAAATACTCCAGAATTCCTGGGTAGTGCCAAGGGCCTACCTTTATATTACTGACTTGCCTGCTTGTCATTCAGGTCTCAGTCTAGTATCACCACCTTACAGAAGCTTTCTGTGACCATCCAAGTTAAAGCACCTCTCTTCTCAAGAGAACAGTGTTCTTTCTCCCATAGATAACCTGGCACAAGCTGTAATTCATATATGTTTACTTTCTAATTGTGTCTCCCACTGGACTATGTGCTCCATGAAAGCAAGATTCATGTTGTGTTCATTGTCTTATTTAATCTTCACAATAATCCCTGTGAGGGAATTATAATTATCAACATTTTACAGATGAGGAATCTTAGACTTGCAGAGTAATTTGTCCAGGGTCAAAGAGCAAATAATGTTGGAACCAGGACTCAGACCCAGGACAAGTTTCTAGATCTCATGCTCTTTTCTTATTTTAAAAAAATCTTGGCTGGGTGTAGTGCCTCACGTCTATAATCCCAGCACTTTGGGAGGCTGAGGCAGGTGGATCATCTGAGGTCTGGAGTTCGAGACCAGTCTGGCCAACATAGTGAAACCCCGTCTCTACTAAAAATATTTTAAAATATTCCAGCCTGGGAAAATGAGCAAGACACCATCTCAAAATAAATACATAAATAACAATATACTGAGGATAATCATTAAATTGAGATTAGAAAGAAATGCTAGCACTGGCATAATCTCTTAAATTGTTGTGCAGCTTTCTAAGGGACTTTTAACCTTAACCTATATAATACTGAAATTAATCCTCGTTCCTATGACAGGTTGGAAAAATTCAAACAGACTGCAGGCATGAGGAACTTTGTGAAAACCAAAGAATGTAGAGGTTTTCTTCTTTCCTAAATTATTCCAAAATGCCTCAGTTACAGCCTCATTTCATCCTACTTTTCCTTGGAACACAATATTTGCATTTATACTTGATAGTTGTGTATATATAAAGTCACAGCAAAGTATAAACCATATCTGGCATCCAGGACCTCTAATACAGGTGTAGGAAGGCTGTGTGGCACATGGGATGAGCATATATTTAATACTGGACAGACTTGCACATGAATTAGTACTCCACTATTTACTTACAGTATGACCCTCAGCAAGTTACTTCTCTGAACCTCAGTTTATCTGAATGTAAATGGGAATGTTAATAGCTACCTTATAGAGTTTTTGAGAAAATCCCACAAATATCTATGTAAAACGTCTGGTATATAGGCATTCAATAAATGATAGCTATTATTATTGCCAAATTTTCATTCTATTCTATAGCTGTGAACAAATCATATTCCATACTTAATGAGTTTACAAACTGTAAAGATATAGAGATATATCTTTTTCGAATTAAAACTTGAAGTAACAAAAATACTCCATGCATAAGCAAAACTACACAGATAAGACCTTCCCAGCTGATTTTCAGAACTGGTTTTTGTCTTTCTTTTGTTTTTTTGAGACAGAGTCTCACTCTATCGCCCAGGCTGGAGTACAGTGGTGTGATCTCAGCTCACTGCAACCTCTGCTGCCTGGGTTCAAGCAATTCTCCTGACTCAGCCTCCCGAGTAGCTGGGATTACAGGCGCCTGCTACTTTGCCTGGTTAATTTTTTTGTATTTTTAGTAGAGATGGGGTTTCACCATCTTGGCCAGGCTGGTCTTGAACTTCTGACCTTGTGATCCATCCGCCTCAGCCTCCCAAAGTGCTGGGATTACAGGCATGAGCCACCGTGCCCAGCCTCAGAATTGGTTTTTGAAAACCGAAGTACTAAATTGGCTGTGATTTCTCATTACAAAGGTCAAAAGCAGAAATTAGTTTTTCCACAACAATAATGATCCTCCCACTGTCAAATGAAGATGTAAAGTATTTTATACTGGCAAACCTCTAAATGGATATGTTACAGGAGTTATTTCTGACATAAGAATGACTTGTCAGCTGAACGTGCTGGCTCATGCCTATATCCCAGTGCTTTGGGAGGCCAAGGTTGGAAGATTGCATGGGGCCGGGAGTTTAAGGCCAGCCTGGGCAACAGAGCAAGACCTTACCTCTACAAAAATAAAAATAAAAATATTAGCCAAGCTGTAGTCCCAGCTACACTGGAGGCTGAATCAGGAGGATCACATGAGCCCAGGTGTTTTGTGCCACTGCACTCCAGCCTGGGCAACAGAACAAGATCCTGTTTCTTAAAAAACCAACAAACAAAAATAAAAAACTTCTCAGAGTAAAAAAACAAACAAACAAAAAACAACAACAACAACAACAACAAAAAAAAAAAAAAAAAAAAAAAACAAAGAAAGAAAGAAAGGTTTGTCCCGTTAGAAATGAAAAATGTTGAAATTAGCCAGCCGTGGTGGCACACGCCTGTGGTCCTAGCTACACAGGAGGGTAAGGTGAGAGGCTCACTTGAGCCCAGGAGGTTGAGGCTGCAGTGAGCTGTGTTCCCACCACTGCACTTCAGAATGGGTAACAGAGTGAGACCCTGTCAAGAAAAAAAAAAAATGAAAAATGTTTATTCTAAATTACACAGTAAGAGGCAAGATAGGTAAAAATAAATGAATTCCTATTCCTGGAATCAGGCTCATTTGGCCTTCTCAGTTATTTCTAAGAAAATAATTAAATGGCCACTGTAGCACTTGAAAATCCAATGCCAATTAACAGCACATAATTTTTGTTTCCTCTGCTTATTTATTTATTTATTTTTTTTACCATGAAAAGCCATGGTCCGAAGCAGTCGATCAGCCACCTCCTGTGGGAATACTCCAGGTTCCTGCAGACACAATGTTCCATCTTGTCTGGCTGAACAGAACTTCTCAAGGTGAGTAGTCAAGAAATTCAAGCAGATATCGAGTAAGGAATAGGGAGACGCTTCCTCCTTGGAGCCCAGGGAAAAATATAAAAGAAACATAAAAGCCAAAAAGTTAGTTTCCAGAAAAGCAAAGAACAAAACATTCATTTACTCATTCCACAAGTATTTCCCTAGTGTCTCTCATAGGTTAGACATTGTGTAAAGCAGTGGAATACAATCTGTGATCCATGTTCTCAAGAAACAATAGAAGAGAAACACTGAAACAAACATTTACATCCAGTCCCTTTAGTACTAAAATAGAGGACACACTGCGTATTACACAGCAGGGGGTTCTATCAGTCAGGGATGGTGAGAGTTAGACCTCAGGAACTTAGGAAGCTTGAAACCAACTAAAGCGTCACAAATATGAGTGATGCATCAGACATGAGTACAAAGCTGAGAAAGCTATTTTTTAAAAATAGGGTAGGGCCAAGGTTGGAGGATCACTTGAGGCCAGGAGTTTGAGACCAGCCTGGCCAACATGGCAAAACCCCGTCTCTACTAAAAATATAAAAATTAGCTGGGCATGGTGGTGCATGCCTGTAGTTCCAGCTACTCAGGAGGCTGAGGCAGGAGAGTCACTTGACCCCAACAGGCAGAGGTTGCAGTGAGCTGAGAATGCACCACTGCACTCCAGCCTGGGTGATAGAGTGACACTCTCTCTCAAAAAAACAAGACAAGCTTATCCTAAGATTCATATGGAAACCCAACACCTAGAATAGCCAAAACAATCTTGGAAAAGAAAAACAAAGTTGAAAGACCTTGATTACTATGGTAATCAAAACTACAGCACTAGCATAAGGACAGACACATAGATCAATTAACTAGAATTTAGAGTTCAGAAATAAACTCTTACATTTGTGGTCAACTGATATTGACAATAATGCCAGGACAATTCAATGGGCTAACGAATAGGCTTTTCAACAAATGATGCTCCAATGGACAACAATATACAAAAGAATAAAGACAGAGTCCTATCTCATAACACATAGAAAAATTACATCAAAATAGATCAAAGTCCTAAATATAAGAGTCAAGATTATTTCTCTTAGAAGAAAACATAGGTGTAAAGTTCTGGCTTTAGATTAGTAAAGTTTCTTAGATATGAAACCAATGTACATACAATCAAAGAAAAAAAATCTATATTAAACTTTACTAAAATTAAAAACTTTTGTGCTTCAAAGATCGCCAAAAAGAAAGTGAGAAGGGCACAGTGGCTCACACCTGTAATGCCAGAACTTTGAGAGGCTGAAGCAGGAATATTGCTTGAGCCCAGGAGTTTGAGACCAGCCAGAGGAACATGGTGAAACCCTGTCTCTACAAAAAACACAAAAATTACCCCGGGCGTGATGGTGCATGCCTGTAACCCCAGCAACTTGGGAGGCTGAAGCAGGAGAATCACTTGAACACAGAAGGCAGAGGTTGTAGTGAGCGGAAATCACGCCACTGCACTCCAGCCTGGCTGACAAGAGCGAAACTCCATCTCAAAAATAAATAAATACAAAATAAAAGTAGGCAAAGGTAGGCCGGGTGCAGTGGCTCACACCTGTAATCCCAACACTTTGGGAAGCCAAGATGGGATAATCACCTGAGGTCAGGAGTTAGAGACCAGCCTGACCAACATGGTGAAACCCCATCTCTACTAAACATACAAAAATTAGCTGGGCGTGGTTGCAGGTGTCTGTTGGGAGGATGAGGCAGGAGAATTGATTGAACCCAGGAGGCAGAGGTTGCAGTGAGCCAAGATGGCGCCGCTGCATTCCAGCCTAGGTGATAGAGCCAGACTTGGTCTCAAAAAAAAAAAAAAAAAAAAAAAAAAAAAAAAAATAGGCAAAGGGGGCGCAGTGGCTCACAGCTGTAATTCCAGCACTTTGGGAGGCCAAGATGGGTGGATCACCTAAGGTCAGGAGTTCGAGACCAGCCTGGCCAACATGGTGAAAACCCATCTCTACTAAAAATACAAAAAATTAGCCAGGCGTGATGGCGGACGCCTGTAATCTCAGCTTCTTGGGAGGCTGAGGCAGGAGAACTGCTTGAACCCAGAAGATGGAGGTTGCAGTGAGCCAAGATCACCCCACTGTACTTCAGCCTGGGTGACAGAGCAAGACTCTGTCTAAAAAATAAGAAGAAAAGAAGAACTATGGACACAATTGTTCATAGGAGGAAAAATTGGAAACCTCATACATTGCTGGTGGAAATGAAAAATGTTACAGCTGCCTTGGAAAACAGCTTAGCAGTTTATTACAAAATTAAAGACAGAGTTACCAATATGACCCAGCCATTTTACTCCTAAGTGCATACCCAGAAATATAAACATGTCCACGCAAAAACTTGAATATGAATGTTTACAGAAACATTGTTCGTAATAGTTAAAAAGTGGACTGAGGCTGTGGTGGTTCACACCTGTAATCCCAGAACTTTGGGAAGCCAAGATGGGTGGATCACGAGGTCAGGCGTTCAAGACCAGCCTGGCCAACATGGTGAAACCCAGTCTCTACAAAAAGTACCAGAAGTAACCGGGTGTAGTGGTGTACTCCTGCAATCCCAGATACTCAGGAGGCTGAGGCAGGAGAATCACTTGAACACAGGAGGCAGAAGTTGCAGTGAGCTGAGATCACACCAATGCATTCCAGCTTAGGCAACACAGCGAGACTCTGTTCTACCCCATCCCCCAAAAAAGTGGTCTGAATTGTTTTTACTCACAACACTACTGACACCAAATTTCTGGGCTTTTCCCATGCCAACAACCAGTTCTGACACCAACTGGGTATCCTACTATTCAATTCTGACACTACTCAGAATTAGCACAGCACTACAGGTTAAGATCACTGCCTCCACTGCAGGTGCCAGTCACAAGTCCCAGGTTTCCACTTGTACTTCTGACCAATGTGCTATAAACTGGGGGATCCCAAGATCCCCCTGAGGAGAGCCTCATGTTTGATTATCTGCTAATACAACTCAGGAAGGCACTTCACTTACCATTAACTTCCAGGGAGGGGAGAGGGACTGAAAGTTGTTAATATCCAGTGGCCAATGATTCAATCAATCATGCATATGTAATGAGACCTCCATAAAACCCCCCAAAAATAGAGTTTGGAAGGCATCCAGGTTGCTGTACACATGGAAGTGCTGTGGGGAGGGGTGTGCTAGAGAAGGCATTGCCCTATGTATGTCTTCCATCTGGCTGTTCATTTTTATCCTTTAAAATAACCTTTGCAATAAAGTAAGTAAACTTTTAGTGGGTTCTGTGAGCCCTCTAGCAAATTATCAAACCCAGGGAAGGAGGTCTGTGAACCTCCAATTTGTAGCCAAGACTAACAGGTGTTGTGGTTCCTCCAGAGACCTACTACCTGGTTGGCATTTGAAGTGGGAGGCAGTCTTGTGGAAGTGAGCTCCTCACCTGTGGAGTCTATGCTAATGCAGGTTACTATCAGAACTGAGGACAATTTTAGGGCATCTAACTGATGTCTGCTGAGAATAGAATTGCTCGGTATAGGGGAAAAAAACCCACACATCTAGTCACAGAAGTCTTCTGTGTTGAGAGTACAGTATGAGAAAACAGCTTGTTTTCTCCTACTATATGGTTTGGTATCAAAAGTATTGAGAGTAGTGTGAATATAAAGGAGTATAAGGGAGGAAAAAATGTTTTTCCGATCACATGGCTTGGTCTTTCTGGCAACCAGCCCAGAAAAAAGCTATCTAGGGGCTCCTAGACACCAGTTGACTCATTAGCATACAAAATCTCTTTTTACTCCAGAGGTTCCAAGGGAGCTAATGTGCAAGAAACAGGGTATAAAGACCAAATTTTTTATTTTTATTTTTTTATTTTTATTTATTTTTATTTCAGGTCCTTTTGGCCAGATAAAAACCAAATTTTTTTTGTGTTTTTGAGAGAGTCTCGCTCTGTCGCTCAGGCTGGAGTGCAGTGGTGCAATCTCGGCTCACTGCAACCTCCAACTCCCGACAGGTTCAAGTGATTCCCCTGCCTTAGCCTCCTGAGTAGCTGGGACTACAGGTTCCTGCCACCACACCTGGCTAATCTTTATATTTTTAGTAGAGACGGGGTTTCACCATGTTGGCCAGGCTGGTCTTGAACTCCTGACCACAAGTGATCTGCCTGCCTCAGCCTCCCAAAGTGCTGGGATTATAGGCATGAGCCAAAGCACTGGTTATCTATTTTTTACTATATTATGGTAGAAATAACCAAATATATCCATCAAAACTGATAAATGGGCAGGACAGGGTGGGGTGGGCATAGTGGCTCACACCTGTAATCCCATCACTTTGGGAGGACAAGGTGGGAGGATCACTTGGGTCCAGAAGTTCAAGACCAGCCTGGGCAACATGGTGAAACCCCATCTCTACAAAAAAACACAAAAATTAGCTGGGTGTGGTAGACGGTGTCTGTAGTCTTAGTTACTCGGGGGCTGAAGTGGGAGGTTTCAGTGAGCCATTACAGCACCACTGCATTCTGGCCTGAGTGACAGAACAAGACTCTATTTCAAAAACAACAACAAAAAAACAGATGACTGGATAAACAAAATATAGTACAGCCCCACAGTGAAATATTACTGAGCAAAATATTACTGAACGCTGACCTACTGTACAACATAACTGAGCCTTGAAAACATGCTAAGTGGAAGAAGCCAGTGACAAAAAGACCACATATTGTATGATCCCATTGGTATCAACTGTTCAGAATAGGTAAACTACAGAGACAGAAAGTAGATTTTTGGTTGCTTAGGGTTGAGGGAGGGTGGGTTAGAAGAAAATGAAAAGTGAATGCTAATGAGCACAGGGCTTCTTTTTGGAGTGATGAAAATGTTCTAAAATTGATTGTGTCTATAGCTGCACCACTCTGCATACACTAAAAACCACTGAACTGGGTACACTTTAATAGGTGCAATGCACGGTATGTGAATTATATCTCAATAAAGCTGCTATTAAAAATAGTTGCTCGAGCCAGGTGCAGTGGCTCATGCCTGTAATCCCAGCACTTTGGGATGCCGAGGCAGATAGATCACCTGAGGTCAGGAGTTTGAGACAAGCCTGACCAACATGGTGAAACCCCTGTCTTTACTAAAAATACAAAAATTAGCCAGGCATGGTGGCACATGCCTGTAATCCCAGCTACTTGGGAGGCTGAGGCAATAGAATCACTTGAACCCGGGAGGGAGAAGTTGCAGTGAACTGAGATCGTGCCACTGCACTCCAGCCTGGGCAAGAGAGCAAGACTCTGTCTAAATAAATAAATAGGCCAGGCACAGTGGTGCACACCTGTAATCCCAGCACATTGAGAGGCCAAGGCGGGTGGATCACAAGGTCAGGAATTCAAGACCAGGCTGGCCAGCATGGTGAAATCCCATCTCTACTAAAAATAATACAAAAATTAGCCAGGCATGGTGGCAGGGGCCTGTAATCCCTGCTACTCAGGAGACTGAGGCAGGAGAATCGCCTAAACCCAAGAGGTGGAGGTTGCAGTGAGCCAAGACTGCACCACTGCTCTACAGCCTGGGTGACAGAATAAGACTCCATCTCAAATAAATAAATAGTTTATACAAGTGTAAACACAAGACTAGAAATAAATACATCAAAATGTTAATGGTAGTTAGAGGTTACCTTATCCAATCTCCTCATTTCAAAGATCAGGAAATTAGGCTAAAAACTACAATTAATTGCATATCAAAATGTTTCAATTCATGAGTTCATAATGACACAAAATAAAAACCAATTAGTTATCTTCAAAGCACACCAGAGAAATATCAACCCTATATTTTGAAAATTGATAAGGCCAGGCATGGTGGCTCACGCCTGTAATCCCAGCACTTTGGGAGGCTGAGGCAGGCGGATCACCTGAGGTCAGGAGCTCAAGACCAGCCTGGCCAACACGGTGAAACCCTGTCTCTACTAAAAACACAAAAATTTGCCAAGTGTGGTGGCATGTGCCTATAATCCCAGGTACTCTAGGGCAAGGAGGAGGAATTGAGGCAGAAGAATCACTTGAACCTGGGAGGCACAGGTTACAGTGAGCCAAGATTACACACTGCACTCCAGCCTGGGTGACCAAATGAGACTCCATCTTAAAAAAAAAAAAAAAGTCTGGCTTCAGACCCTGTGTCCTCAGCTACCACAATATACTATCTTGTCAACCTTATGTACCAATTCCAAGTATATTATCTCAGCTGATACTCAAAGCAAGTCTGTGAGGTGAATAAGGATAGCAATCCTTCTGTCTTGGTATTGTCTGTGTGGAGGAAAAAAAGAAAGGATAGTAATCCCCATTTAAAAATGAAAAACAGGGTAGGGTGCGGTGGCTCCTATCTGTAATCCCAGCACTTTGGGAGGCTGAGGCAGCCAGATCACCTGAGGTAGGGAGTTCGAGACCAGCCTGACCAATAAGGAGAAACCCTATCTCTACCAAAAATACAAAATTAGCCAGGCGTGGTGGCACACACCTATAATCCCAGCTACTCAGGAGGCTGAGACAGGAGAATTGCTTGAACCTGCGAGGCAGAGGTTGCGGTAAGCCAAGATCACACCATTACATTCTAGCCTGGGCAACAAGAGTGAAACTCCACCTCAAAAAAAAATAAAAATAAAAATTTAATTCACCTGTATGCTCAAAAATAAATAAATCAATAAATAAAAATTTAAAAATTAAAAATAAACTTCAAAGACTCCACATCACCCAAACCAGTTTATTTATTTATTTTTTTGAGACAGGGTCTCACTCTATCACCCAGGCTAGAGTGCAGTGGCACATTTACAGCTCACTGCACGTGACTTTCTGGGCTCAAGCAATCCCCCCGACCTCAGCCTCCCAGGTAACTGGGACTACAGATGCACACCATCATGCCCAGCTAATTTTTGTATTATTCTGTAGCGGCAAGACCTCACTATGTTGTCCAGGCTGGTCTTGAACTCCTGGGCTCAGGAGATCCAGCCACTTCAGCCTCCCAAAGTGCTACAGTTACAGGCATGAGCCACCGTGCCTAAACCAGTTTTCATGCTGGAAACATATACAGGGTACCCCCAGTAGAGATGTGCCAGAGCACTAAAGCGACAGGATGAATGTGGTACATCTTCTTAGAATATAAATGTACTTAAAGATTATTTGGGCGTGGTGGCTCATGCCTGTAATCCCATCACTTTGGGTGGATCCCCTGAGGTCAGGAGTTTGAGACCAGCCTGGCCAACATGACAAAACCCCGTCTCTACTAAAAATACAAAAATCCACCGGGCGTGGTGGCACACACCTGTAATCCCAGCTACTCGGGAGGCTGAGGTAGGAGAATTGCTTGAACCCAGGAGAATGAGGTTGCAGTGAGCTGAGATTGTGCCATTGCACTCCAGTCTCAAAAAAAAAAAATGATATGGATAAGGAAATAAATTATGTAAACAGTAAATAACTTAAAATATTTTTATATTGAAGCCAATATATTAGGTAATAGAGGTAAATGTTACATGAATTTTAAGATAAAACACAAGATCACCAAGAAATTCCTGTTTGTAACACTGGTTTCAAGTAATTCCCTCCTCTATCCTAAGCAAGTTGAGTTTCCTCAGGTGTTAGAAGTTGGAAAAAGACAGACCTATAGAATAAAGTGTAAACACTTTAATAAGGTATTTGAAATGTTTTCCTAGCTGGTTCCAACCTTCCTCTCTAGCCTTTCTCACTGTTCCCTTCTCCCTCGCAAACAAGCTACCTGTCAGATACGCTAAACTGAATGTTTAAGCAACCTAGCACTTACTGTTCCTTAAGTACTGTAACAGACATTTTCACACCTCTGAGCCTTTGTTAGTCCTTTTATGGCAAAAATCTCACTCATCTTTCATTTTTATTTTATTTATTTATTTTGAGATGGAGGCTTGCTCTGTTGTCCAGGCTGGAGTGCACTGGTATGATCTTGGCTCACTGTAACCTCCACCTGCCAGTTCAAGTGATTCTCCTGCCTCAGCCTCCCAAGTAGCTGGGATTATAGGTGCATGCACCACACCCGGTTAATTTTTATATTTTCAGTAGAGACAGGGTTTCACCATGTTGGCCAGGCTGGTCTCGAATTCCTGACTGTAGGTGATCTGCTCGCCTTAGCCTCCCAAAGTGCTGGGATTACAGGTGTGCCTGGCCTCATCTTTCAAAATTCAGTCAAAGCTCACTAGTTCTGTGATGGCTTTCCTAATTTCTAAGGTAGAATTAATTTTATTCTCAGCACCTGAAAAATTAAATTATACTATTAACAACAGCTACTGTGTACTGAATGACAACTCTGTGGTACCAGCCACCAATCTATGCACTTCATAAATATTTTCAATCTTCAAAACAACTTTGTTTTGAACAAAAGTAAACTGAGGCTCAGAAAGATTAATTCACATATCAGAGATAAAATAGCCAGCAGATGGAAGAAGAATAAAACTCACAACAGCTATCTTTTACAAGTCATTTACTATGTATCAGATGCTGGTGCAGAGCTCATTCAATTTCCACATCCTGATCCAAGCACAATTACATTACGCATTTTAAAGATGAGGAAACTAAGGCTTAAGTTAAATATCTTCCCCATATTTACATGGCCAACATATTGCTAAACCTGGACTTCAACACAAGAATGAGTCCAAAGCCTATATTTTTAAGTTATTAACTGCTATACTAATATCATAATTATAATTATAGGGCACTTATATGCTAACATATGCTATGTGCTATATGCTATTAACTATGCTAAGTGCTTTACATATATAATTTCATTTATTTCTCATAAGAATTCTATAAATTAAATTCCATCAGTATCCCTATTCTACAGATAAGGACATTGAGGTTATTAGAGTTTAAGTAATTTGCTCAAGATTACAAAGCTGGCTGGGCACGGTGGCTCGCGTCTATAATCCCAGCACTAATTTAGGAGGCCAAGGCGATCACTTGAGGTAAGGAGTTTGAGACCAGCCTGGCCAGCATGGTGAAACCCCATCTCTACTAAAAATACAAAAAAATTAGCCAGGCATGGTGGCGCATGCTATAGTCCCAGCTAGCTGGGAGGCTGAGGCAGGGGAATGGTTTGAACCCAGGAGGCAGAGTGAGCCAGGATCTCGCCATCTGCACCCCAGCCTGGGCGACAGAGCAAGACTCCATCTCAAAAAAAAACAAAAACAAAAACAAAGTTTATAGAGCTAATAAATGGCAGAGTCAGGATTAGACCCCAGGCAATCCAACTCTAGAGTTAAATCTGTGCTTTTACCACTATATACACTGCCCTTTATATCTGATTCCGAAGCTAGTTTTCTTTTACAATTCCATGTTACACCATGGTTATTTATGACTGTATCTGTTTACACCACTCAGCCATAAACTCTTCAAGTAGAAGGAACATATATTAACCCTTTCTTTATCCCTAGAACCACATACAGTCCCTGATTTTTACCTGTTATGAGAAAAAAAAATGAGTTCAAATTAAGATAGTGGTAAAGGAACTTTCCCTGTGTCACACACTGTAGGAAGAAATCCAGGTCTGTTAATAATTAAGTCCATACTTTTTCTACTACACAGTATCATCTCTCAACAGAACAATTATTAGTTTGGCTTTGATGTAAATGCCAAGATACAACTTGGGACTAACTAGTGGCTCAGACAAGAGGTGATGATACTATGCACTAGAGCAGAGAATGAAAAAATCAGGCCGGGGGTAGTGGCTCACCTCTGTAATCTCAACACTTTGGGAAGCTAAGGCAGGTGGATCACCTGAGGTCAGGAGTTTGAGACTAGGCTGGCCAACATGGTAAAATTCCATCTCTACTGAAAATACAAAAAAAAAATAGCCAAGCATAGTGGCACAAGCCTGTGATTCCAGCTACTCAGGAAGCTGAAGCAGGAGAATCACTTGAACTTGGGAAGTGGAGGTTGCAGTGAGCCGAGATCATGCCACTGTACTCCAGCCTGGGCAACAGAGAGAGATTCTGTCTCAAAAAAAAAAAAAAAAAAAGAAAGAAAAGAAAATGGAAAATAATCAAAAGTGAAAAATATTTTGCAGAAAGAATTAATGAAACATAGTAAGCAACCAAACAAGAAATCAGTGCCGAATTTTTCTTAATATCCAGAACCTAGTACAATGTGTGACACCCTATTAGACAGGCAAGTATTCTCTGAAAAACCGACCAACATTCATACATTTCTTACACATATCATTTACTCCTCACAACTTTCTTGTAAAACTGTTGTAACAGACACCATTTTGTATATGAGGATACTGGAACTCAGAAATAATAACGTACCCAAGTTTATATATTCAGAATGTGGCAGAAATGGACCTTTAACCAATCTTCAATGCCAAATATCATGCCCTTTGTCTTACCCATAAGGCCTCTCAGATGGAGGGAAAGGATAGAGGGAGGGGAAGTTAAGACCCCACCTGCCAAAAAAAAAAATCCAAAAATAAATCCAAGATTTAACCCAGATCTGTTAATTATGGTCAGAAGAGATAACGAAGCTCTATAATTAACTACCTCAAGTACAGCAGGCAGAGTGACACAGTCCCTGAGCAATGGTTGAAAATATATTCTATAGCAAATAGGAAAAACAACAATTCCAGCTGGAAAAATAAAAGTGGCCCATCTTTATATTTTTGGTTAATATAGTATTTTTTTGGAACATGATATAAACTTGATAAGATAAACCACTCTTCTAATTTGAACTCATTCTCCTTTTTGTTCTTTTGTTTTTTTGAGATGGAGTCTTGCTCTGTCACCCAGGCTGGAGTGCAGTGGTGCAATCTTGGCTCACTGCAACCTCCACCTCCCCGGTTCAAATGATTCTCTTGCCTCAGCCTCCTGAGTAGCTGGGATTATAGGCACACAGCAAAACCCCCCAGCTAATTTTAGTATTTTTAGTAGAGATGGGGTTTCACCATGTTGGTCAGGCTGGTTTCGAACTCCTGACCTCAAGTGATCCGCCTGCCTCGGCCTCCCAAAGTCCTGGAATTATAGGCATGAGCCACCGCACCCAGCCATTCTTTTTGTTCTTATAATGGGTAAATATCAGGGACTATGCTGGATTTGGGGGATATAGGAAGGGTTAATAATTCTGCTTTGTGTATCGTAACTCTATTCTACTTCACGATGTTGCAAGAAATGCAAATAAAGACTTTGAGTTATTTCAGAATGACTTTTTGGTTGCAGGATTGTGTTCCATGGACTACGACAATGCACTAAGACTAGACCACACAGGTCATAACTTAGAGAGTTAAGGCTGGGCACTGTGGCTCACACCTGTAATCTCAGTACTTTGGGAGGCCAAGGGAGGTAGATCATGAGGTCAAGAGATCGAAACCATCTTGGCCAACATGGTGAAGGCCTATTTCTACCAAAACTACAAAAATTAGCTGGGCGAGGTGCCGTGCACCTGTAGTCCCAGCTACTCAGGAGGCTGAGGCAAGAGAATCACTCAAGCAATTATTTAGTCATTTACACAACACTCAACTAGTGGTTATTCTCAGTCACTTCCCCAAGACTCACTCAGTTATCAGTTATCTGTTTTGTTAGTTTGTTTTGTATATTTAAAAGCTTCATTCTGTTACTGTATCGAGCCATGGCAAAGAAACATTTCAACATTCTGATCACTTGCAGACTTCAGAATCTCTGAGTAATGAGTTTTATGTTTGGGTTAATTACAAGAAAAAATATCCTTCGTGGATTATGCTGGTAATCACGCCTTACAGTAAACAAAGCATATTCACATCTTGATTTTCCTTCGATACTCATGATAACCTTACAAAGTAAAAGTATTAAAAATTTCATTTTATAGATAAGAAAGCTGAGGCACAAAATGACTTCTCTAGAGACATTGTAGTTAAGAACATTAGAACTGGATGTGAATTCTAGTGGTTTCACATTGGGCAAGTTACTTAGCTTTCCTGACACTTAGTTCTGTCCTATGTAGAGCTGGGTTAATATTAGTACAGTCACGTGTCGCTTAACAACAGGAATACACTCTGACAAATGTGTCAATAGGCAATTTTATCACTGTGTGATCACAGAGTGTACTTACACAAACCTAGGTGGTATGTAGGATGCAAAAACCTGCACAGCACGTTTCTGTACTGGATACTGTAGGCAACTGTAACAAAACGGTAAGTATTTGCATATCTGAATAAACCCAAACATAGAAAAGGGCTGGGAGGGGTGGCTCATGCCTGTAATTCCAGCACTTTGAGAGGCCAAGGCGGGCGGATCACTTAAGATCAGCAGTTTGAAAACAGTCTGGCCAACATGGTAAAACCCCATCTCATCTCTACTAACAACACAAAAATTAGCTGGGTGTGGTAGCTTGTGCCTGTAGTCCCAGCTACTAGGGAGCCTGAGGTAGGAGAATCGCTTGAACCCAGGAGGTGGAGGTTGCAGTGAGCTAGCTGAGATTGTGCCACTGCACTCCACCCTGGGTGACAGAGTGAGACTGCAGAAAGAAAGGAAAGAAGAGAGGAAGGGAGGAAAAGAAAGAAAAACAAAGAAAAAGGGGGGGAAGTGGGGGAAAGAAGGAAAAGGTACAGTAAAAATAGGAATAAAAGATAAAAAATGGGCTGGGCACAGTGGCTCACGCCTGTAATCCCAGCACTTTGGGAGGCCAAGGTACGCAGATCACAAGGTCAGGAGATTGAGACCTTCCTGGTTCACACAGTGAAATCCTGTCTCTACTAAAAATACAAAAAATTAGCTGGGCATGGTGCCACGCGCCTGTAGTCCCAGCTACTCAGGAGGCTGAGGCAGAAGAATCGCTTGAACCCAGGTGGCGGAAGTTGCGGTGAGAAGAGGTCGTGCCACCACACTTCAGCCTGGGTGACAGGGTGAGACTCCATCTCAAAAAAAAAACAAAACGAAACAAAAAGATTAAAAAATGGTACACCTGTAGAGGGCACTTAATATAAACGGAGATTGCAGGACTGGAAGTTACTCTGAATAAATCAGTTGAGTCAGTGAAAGTGAATCTGAAGGCCTAGGACATTACTGCACACTACTGTAGACTTTATAAATATTTTGGCTACACTAAATTTATTTAAAATATTTTTTCTTTTTTGGGGTACAGGGGCAGAGTCTATCACCCAGGCTACAGTACAGTGACATGATCATAGCTCAGTGCAGTCTAAATTTCCTGGAATCAAGCAATCCTCTCGCCTTAGCTTCTAGAGTAGGTAGGACTATAGGCGTGCACCAAAGCACCCAGCCAATGTTTTTTTAGTTTTAGTAAAGACAAGGTCTTGGTATGTTGCCCAGGCTGGTCTTGAACTCCTGAGCAAATTTTTTCTTTCTTCAGTAATAAATTAATATTATCTTACTGTAACTTTTTTAACAACTTTATGAAAATTACTTTTTCTAAACTTTTTGACTCTGGAAATAACACTTAAAACAGAAACACATTGTACAGCTGTAAAAAAAATACAAAAAAACATTCTCTCTTTTATATCTTTATTTTTTCTATTTTTAATTTTTTTAGAGACAGGGTCTTGCTCTGTCATCCAGGCTAGGGTACAATAGCATAATCACAACTCACTGTAGCCTCAACTTCCCAGGCTTAAGAGATCCTCCCACCTCAGCTTCCCAAGTAGCTGGGACTATAGGCACATGCCACTATGTCTGGCTAATTTTTTATTTTTTGTAGCGACAGGGTCTTACTATGTTGCTCAGGCTTCAACTCCTGGGCTCAAGTGATCCTCCTGCCTCAGCCTTCAAAGAGTTGGGGTTATAGGTGTGAGTTACCAAGCCTGGCCTCCCAACTCATATGAATCAGGCTCAAGATGTCCTAGGACTGACAAATTCTATTACAAAACACAAGGGCTTTAACAGCGCTCCTTTTTTGTATCCTTGGTGACTTTTTTCTAAAGATTGGGCCAGAAATCAGGTGACTTCAAAAATTAGAAACTTGGCCGGGCGTGGCGGCTCATGCTGTAATCCAAGCACTTTGGAGGCCAAGGCGGCCGGATCACCTGAGGTCGGGAGTTCAAGACCAGCCTGACCAACATGGTGAAACCCCATCTTAAAAAAAAAAAAAATAGAAACTTGATAATTTTATGATAGAAATAGATATTTTATGGACATTTTTCTAAAATACTACGTAATACTGTGATGAAGAGTGTGGGCTTGGGAGTCGGACTGCCTGGATTAAAATGTCACCTCTACCATTTACAAAACTATATAACCTTAGGCAAAGTACTTAATCTCCCTGAATATCAGTTTTGTGACTGTAAAATGCTGACAAGAGCAGTACCTATGTCAAAGGATTGTTGTCAGAATTACATAAATTCTAAATGCAACACACTTAGAACAGTAACTGGCATATACTACCTGCTCAATAAATGTTATTACCACAGAATATCAGCTGCATAGAAAAAAAAAACCCTGCATTTTCTTCACTATTGTATTCTCAGAGCCTAAAACAATGCCTACTACACAGTGGGCACTACATGTTTATTGCATGAATAAATGAACAGTCAAGCACAAATTTGTTGTTAAGTATAATTAAAATACATATTTGCCTCTAGAGAAAAAGACTACATGTCCAGAGAGAAATATTAAGTCCCAAGTCCCACCTTAAAACCAAAGAATGAAACTGAAAAGCACTTAAGTATCATTTGAATTCACAAATACCTATGAAAAATTGAAATATTAGATATCTTTGACTCCTCATCCTAGTATTCCATGGGAAATCTCCTCTTAGTTGATTGGATTTAAAAAAAAAAAAACAACTTTTAGTTTCCATTACTAATTCAACCAAATCATGCTTCTAGAAATAAACATCTGCTATAAACTTAGATATGATCTAATCCGTTTACCCTCCCCCTCCCCAACTGCAATCATTTTACAGATGAGGAAGAAGGTCAAGAAGATAGTACCAGTGAGGCACTGTGGCTCACACCTGTAATCCTAGCACTTTGGAAGGCCGAGGTGGGTGGATCACTTGAGGCCAGGAGTTAGAGATCAGCTTGGACAACATGGTGAAACCCTGTCTCTACTAAAAACACAAAAAATTAGCTGCGGGTAGTGGCGCACGCCTGTAATCCCAGCTACTTGGGAGGCTGAGGCAGAAGAACCACTTAAACCTGGGAAGCGGAGGTCGCAGTGAGCTGAGATCGTGCCACTGTACTCCAGCCTGGGTGACCGAGACCCTATTTCCCCAAAAAAAAAAAAAAAAAAAAGAGAGAGAGAAGGTGATAAGGGCGTAGATCACAGATAATAGATAATACCGTTCCCAAGGGTACAGATATATTGAACTATTTGATATACACTATGGAGAGTTATTTTTCTTTTTAAAAGAACACTAACTTTGGAGACTCCTAGATGCCAAACTGAAAAGCAGGTAAAGCAAGCTTCTTGCATACATCACTTCAAGGCCTGGCCAGTATGGCAAGCAGCTATGTGCTAAAGGGCAAGGAGGTAGAGTTCTAACTAAAAAAGATCAAGGCCTGGAAAGCTACATAAATGCCCTCTTCTTCCATCTAAGGTCATGTGATAAAGCTATTCTAGGAAACAAAACAAAAATTTAGGTCAGTAGTCATTGAGCAGATCACAGGATTGTCAACTCAAAGAGATACTTTAGCATTATTTTCCTGTTAACTATAGTAACCAGGAGTTTTGAAACATAATATGGTAAACAGAGAAGTGGGGTTAATAATGGAAAAAACACTTGGCTTGCAGTCAGTCCTGGCTCTGCTACTTACTAACTCTATGACCTTAGGAAAATCAATTAACTTCTCAGTAGCCTTATCTGAAAAACTGAAGCTAAAGCTCTGACTATCCCACAAAATGGTAATGAGGAATAAATGGCATGTGCATGAAAATGTCTTTAAAACAAGGTCCAGGAGCAGTGGCTCATGCCTGTAATACCAGCACTTTGGGAGGCTGAGGCAGGCAGATCACTTGAGGTCAGGAGTTCAGGACCAGCCCGGCCAACATGGTGAAACTGCATCTCTACTAAAAATATAAAAATTAGCCAGGCGTGGTGGTGGGCGCCTGCTAAGGCAGGATAATCACTTGAACCTGGGAGGCAGAGGTTGCAGTGAGTCAAGATGCCACCACTGCACTCCAGTCTGGGCAACAGAGTGAGACCCTGTCTCAGAAAAACAAAATAAAAAAACAAGACTGGCACGGAGGCTCACGCCTGTAATCTCAGCACTTTGGAAGGTGGGCAGATCACAAGGTCAGGAGTTCAAGACCAGCCTGGCCAATATGGTGAAACCCTGTCTCACTAAAAATATAAAAATTAGCCAGGCATGGTGGTGCATCCTGTAATCCCAGCTACTTGGGAGGCTGAGGCAGGAGAATTGCTCAAACCCAGAGGCAGAGGCTATAGTGAGCCAAAATCGTGCCGTTACACTCCAGCCTGGGTGACAGAGCAAGACTCCGTCTCAAAAAAAAGAAAGAAAGAAAGAAAAACAAAAAGGTAATAAAAGTTTTTAAAATAATTAACCACCCCTCTAGATTTAGTGGTAACTAATTGTTTACTACCTGAGTTTAAATAGTCTACTCTCTGGAAGGATACCTCCATAAATTATATAGACAACTGACTTTCAAGTGTTTATACAAAGGGATACTGCTTTGCAATTCATCCTGAAATCACTTGACTTTCTTCCCAGCTCTTCCTATTAAATCCTTGCAGACAGAACATTTATCCTAGGTCAAAAGTGCCATTTAAGCTACTAAAAGAAACTGCCTGATCTAACATTTCTTACCTATCCAACCTCTTTTCCCCTCAGAGGACCTGTACAGAGTGTTCAATTTTTTTCATCTCTCACAACATCTCAGTTAACATCACCTTATGCAATTCTCTACCAAACACACACTGAACAAATATTGTATTGCTCAGTATTTTTTTGTTTTTGTGAGACAGAGTTTTGCTCTTGTTGCCCAGGCTGGAGCGCAGTGGCGTGATCTCGGCTCACCTCTCCTAGGTTCACGCGATTATCTTGCCTTAGCCTCCTGAGTAGCTGGGATTACAGGCATGCGCCACTATGCCTAGTTAATTTTTGTATTTTTAGTAAAACTGGGGTCTTACCATGTTAGCTAGGCTGCTCTCAAACTCCTGACCTCAGATGACGTGTCCGCGTCGGCCTCCCAAAGTGCTGAGATTACAGGCATGAGCCACCACACCTGGCCAGTATTGTTCAGTACAATATTGATATGTACTTACTACACGTAAGTAGTATGCTACTTACTATGTACTATGCTAAGTGCTTACGAATGAAACAGAAAAAACACAGCACTGTCCCTGCCCTCAAAGAGTTCACAATCTGGAGAAACAGCCAGCCTCATCAACAAATAATACCACACAAAACAACTGCTATAACCAGGGCACATACGATGTACAGGAGAAGCATACAGAAATGTGTAACCCAAGGCTGCCTGGAGGCAACCAAAGCCTTCACAAAGGAGGTAGGGCATAAAGGGACACTTGAATATTTGATAATTAAGAAATATGGCCAGGCATGGTGGCTCATGCCTGTAGTCCCAGCACTTTGGGAGGCCAGGGTGGGCGGATCATCTGAGGTCATGAGTTCAAGACCAGACTGACTAACATGGAGCAACCCTGTCTCTACTAAAAATACAAAATTAGGGGGGCATGGTAGCACTTGCCTGTAATCCCAGCTACTCAGGAGGCTGAGGGAGAATCGCTTGAACCCAGGAGGTGGAGGTTGCAGGAAGTCAAGATTATACCATTGCACTCCAGCCTGGGAAATAAGAGCGAAACTCAAAATAATAATAATTAAGAAGTACGGCAGGACACAGTGGTTCACGTCTGTGCAGTGGTTCACGCCTGTAATCCCAGCACTCGGGGAGGCTGAGGTGGGTGGATCACTTGAGGTCAGGAGTTAGAGACCAGCCTGGCAAACATGGTAAAACCCCAGCATTCCAGGCAAAAGAAACATTGTAAGCAAAACTGAGAGGCACAAAAAACAGCACAATGTTCCTTCAGTATTACTGAGCATAAAATGTACAGACTTTTTCTCATAAAATGAGAGAGAAGGCTAAAGCAATAAAAAAGATCATAAAGGCCTTAGTATACCATGTAAAACACTTTCAAGCCAGGTGCAGTGGTTTACACCTATAATCCCAGCACTTTGGGAGGCCAAAGCAGGCAGATCACTTGAGGTCAGGAGTTTGAGACCAGCCTGGCCAACATGGCAAAACCCCATCTCCACTAAAAAATATAAAAGTAGCCAGGCGTGGTGGCTCATGCCTATAATCCCAGCACTTTGGGAGGCTGAGGCAGGCAGATCACCTGAGTTCAGGAGTTTGAGACCAGCCTGGCCAACATGGTGAAACGCCATCTCTATTAAAAATACAAAAATCAGATGGGCGTGGTGGCAGGTACCTGTAACCCCAGCTACTCGTGAGGCTGAGGCAGGAAATTGCTTGAACCTGAGAGGCAGAGGTTGCAGTGAGTGGAGATCAAGCCACTACATTCCAGCCTGGGTGACAGAACGAGACTCCATCTCAAAAAAAAAAAAAATACAAAAATTATCCAGGCATGGTGGTGCACGCCTGTGATACCAGCTACTCAGGAGGCTGAGACAGAAGAATTGCTTGAACCCAGGAGGCAGAGGTTGTAGTGAGCTGAAATCGTGCCATTGCACTTCAGCCTGGACGACAGAGTGAAACTTCATCTCAAAAAATAAATAAATAAATAAAACACTTTCATTCAACAACTATTTGCTGAGTCCCTACTATGTGCTAGACATCACCAAGAACACAGGATACAGATCTCTATGGATTCACTGTTGTCTATATGAATAGTTGTTAGCTGAGTTGTGCAGTATCATCTGTGTGGAACAGCAGCCCTATAAGACCACTGTAAACTAGAAAGGCCAAAACTGCAGGCTCCACGAGGATCTTAAGGAGTTAACAAATTCACATGCAGACCAAGTACATGCCGTACACAATATCTTGATATTTTTATTGCATAATAGATAATACCTTTAACAGAGTATCATTTTAAAATATTACTGAATTCCTACCAGACCTACTTTTTGGTTTTTTCCCCCACAATTAATGTATTCTGAAACTATGTTACTGTCCTATCTCTCAAGGTTTTCAGTGTTAAAAAGGTATCTTCATAGGGTCTATTGTCTCAGACAACAGGGAAGAATTTAAAAATTCTGAGCAGGGAAGCCAAGGCAGGCAGATCACTTACAGTCAAGAGTTCAAGACCACCCTGGCCAACATGGTGAAACCCCATCTCTACTAAAAATACAAAAATTAGCCAGGCACGGTGGTGGGTGCCTATAGTCCCAGCTATTCAGGAGGCTGAAGTAGGAGAATCACTTGAACCTGGGAGGCATAAGTTGCAGTGAGTCAAGATCATGCCACTGCACTTCAGCCTAGGTGACAGAGCAAGACTCTGTCTCAAAATAAAAAAAATTCTGAGTAGGAAGAGTGGCACGCTTCCAGTCTTTTCTCATTACACCCTTGCCTAGTTACTATAGGAAAATTTATTTTTCTTTCATTTATGAGCCTGAAAAATCTTAATCATGATTAGTGTGAGAATAGTACTTGTAGCACACAGTTTGTCAAAGAAACACTTAAGTGCTGAAGGCATATTCTTCTTCAAAGTGCTTTATAAAAGTGATTTGGGATGGGCGCAGTGTCTCATGCCTGTAATCCCAGCACTTTGGGAGGCCGAGGCAGGCAGATGACCTGAGGTCGGGAGTTCGAGACCAGCCTTACCAACATGGAGCAACCTTGTCTCTACTAAAAATACAAAATTAGTTGGGCATGGTGGCACATGCCTGTAATCCTAGCTTATCAGGAGGCTGAGGCAGGAGAATCGCTTGTACCTCGGAGGCAGAGGTTGCAGTGAGCTGAGATCGCGCCATTGCACTCCAGCCTGGGCAACAAAAGCAAAACTCCGTCTCAAAAAAAAATAACTATCTCAGTAACTTAAATTTTACATAGAGAAATTCAGTGCAAGATCCTCTGAAAATGACTAGAATGACTATCCTAAAGATAACTAGTTGAGTCTTGCTTGTAAATTTTAGTGAAATAGGAAATAATTCTGTCTTTGTATACAACTGCTTCCATGCACAAGCTTTATCATATAAGGAAAATAACCTCCTATGTTGAATTACTAGTTATTTATTTTTTATTTTTTTGAAACAGAGTTTCACTCTTTTTGCCCAGGCTAGAGTATAATGGTGCGATCTTGGCTCACTGCAACCTCTGCCTCCAGGTTTCAAGCCATTCTCCTGCCTCAGCCTCCCAAGTAGCTAGGATTAAGGCACCCACCACCATGCCCAGCTAATTTTTGTATTTTTAGTAGAAATGGGGTTTCACCATGTTGGTCAGGCTGGTCTTGAACTCCTGACCTCAGGTGATCCACCCAACTCGGCCTCTCAAAGTGCCAGGATTACAGGTGTGAGCCACTGCATCTGGATTTTTGTTGTTTTTTTTTTTGAGACTGAGTCTCATTCTCTCTGTCGCCAGGCTGAAGTGCAGTGGCGCGATCACTGCAATCTCTGCCTCCCAAGTTCAAGTGATTCTGCTGCTTCAGTCTCCTGAGTAGCTGGGACTATAGGTGGACGCCATCACACCCAACTAATTTTTGTATTTTTAGTAGAGACAGGGTTGCTCTACTAACCATGTTTCACCATGTTGGCCAGGATAGTCTCAATCTCTTAACCTTGTGATCTGCCCTCCCTGGTCTCCCAAAGTGCTGGGATTACACGCTTGAGCCACTGCACCCAGCCAAATTATTATAGAATTTTAGTCAGCTAATAAATTATATGCCTAATAGTAGGGGGAAATACAGAACACCACTAGTGTTAATGTTTAATCTCTGTGCACAACATACAATTTTTTTTGAGACAAAGTCTTACTCTGTCGCTAGGCTGGAGTGCAGTGGCACAATCTCGGCTCACTGCAACCTCCACCTCCCAGATTCAAGTGATTTTCCTGCCTCAACCTCCCAAGTAGCTGGGATTACAGGCGTGTGCTACCACGCCAAGCTAATCTTTGTCTTTTTAGTAGAGATAAGGTTTCACCATTTTGGCCAGGATGGTCTGGATCTCTTGTCCTTGTGATCCGCCCACCTCAACTTCCCAAAGTGCTAGGATTACAGATGTGAGCCACCCAGCCCAGCCACAATGTATAATTTTTTTAAGCAAGAAGGAATTTAGTAAGATTTTCTTCCTATTGTAAGACATTTCTCCACTTGTGCTTCTGAATGAGACTGCTCAGACATATTATGGTTCAAAAGCATAAGCTTGGAAGGGATTTCAATTTATTTACTGATCCCCCTACACACATCCTTTTTCTAGTTTCAAGAACTGATATTAATAATAACTTCTATATTTTCAGTTCAAAATGTCACTGTCATAAGAAAAAAAAATAGGCTGGGCACAATGGCTCAGGCCTGTAATCCCAGGCTTTGGGAGACAGAAGTGGGCAGATCACATGAGCCCAGGAGTTCAAGAGCAGCCTAGGCAACATGGTGAAACCCCATCTCTACAAAAATATAAAAATTAGCCTGGCATGGTACCGCATGCCTGTAGTCTCAGCTGCTTGAGTTGGATGAGGCGGGAGGATGGCTTGAGCCTGGGAGGTTGAGACTGCAGCAAGCCGTGGTCGCACCATTCACTCCAGCCTGGGTGACAGAGTGAGACCCTGTCTCAAAAATAAATAAATAAATAAAAGCTATTAGTGTCACTGCTTAACATTCCTATCTAAAATAGTTGCCCTCTCACACATACAGTATCGCTTTTTATCTTACCCTGGTTTACTTTTTCTTAGTATTATATTAATATTATATAACTATGGTCATTATACATTTATAGATTTATTTTCTATCCCCTCCCTGTACCCTATGTCTTTTTTTAACCTCTGTAATCACAATGCCTAGAACATCACCTAGTCCTTAGCAACTGGTCAAAAATCATCTCTTTATCAATGATTTTTACATTCTGGACATGGAAAGAGACTCTAATCAAATAATTACATCAAGAAATATAAAATTACAGTTGCTATATATTCTATGAAAAAGTGCTACATAATAAAGTGGGGCATGACCTAGGTGTTTTGGATAGGGTCTCCCTGAATTCCTTGAATTGAGAACTCCAGGATATGTTAGAGTTAAGCAGGCAAAAGAGAGTATCATCACAGGTCATTTGCACATGTTCCTTCTAACTGGACTATTCTTTTTTTTTCTTTTTGATACGGAGTCTCACTCTGTTGCCCTGGCTGGAGTGCAGTAGCGTAATTTTGGCTCACTGTAGCCTCCACCTGCCAGGTTCAAGTAATTCGCCTGCCTCAGCCTCCTGAGTAGCTGGGATTACAGGTGCCCCCCACCACGCTCAGCTAATTTTTGCATTTTCAGTAGGGACAGACTTTCACCATGTTGGTCAGTCTGGTCTCAAACTCCTGACTTCAGGTGATCAGCCTCCCAAAGTGCTGGGATTACAGGCGCGAGCCACTGCACCTGGCCTATCTGGACTATTCTTTACATAACTCCTACAATTTAATCCCTCAGTTCTCTACTTGAAAGTAAGACCCTCTGCAAAGCCACTCCTAGCTATTCCATTCTATTATTCCACAACTTTTCTTTCTTTCTTTCTTTCTTTTTTAATGAGGTCTCACTCTGTTGCCCAGGCTGGAGTGCAGTGGCATGATCATAACTCAATGCAGCCTTGAACTGCTGGGCTCAAGTGAGCCAACCTTAGGCTCTAGAGTAGATGGTACTACAGGCATGCACCACCATGCCCAGCTATCAACTTGTCCTTTTTCAGCACACTCAAGATGTATTAAAACTCTTCACATTTAAAATTACTCTATACAGGCCAGATGCGGTGGTTCCTGCCTGTAATCCCAGCACTTTGGGAGGCCAAAGCAGGCAGATTACTAGAGACCAGGAGTTTGAGACCAGACTGACCACCACAGGGAGATATCTTCTCTACACAAAAATAAAAAATCAGCTGCACATAATAGAGCACACTTGCAAGTCCCAGCTTTACTTAGGAGACTGAACAGGGAGGATTGCTTGAGCCTAGGGGTTTGAGGCTGCAGTGAGCCATAATCACGCCCCTGCACTCTAGTCTGGGCAACAGAGCAAGACCCTATCTCAAAAAATAAATAAATAATAAAATAAAATAAAATAGCTCTATATACAAAAGATGAAAAATGCCAGGAGTCACATCTATTTTACTATCTGTGATTTCCCCAATGTCAACACAGTCAATGGCACTTCAAAAACATTGTTAGATTAATTGAAACTAAGGACTATGTTTTAGACCAGTGGTTTTCAAATTGTGGTTCACAGACCAGCATCAACAGCGTCACATGGGTTTTTGACAGAAATGCCAACTGTAATGGTGGCTCACATCTATAATTCCAGCACTCTGGGAGGCTGAGGTGGGAGGATCACTAGAGCCCAGAAGTTCGAGGCCAGCCTAGGTAACATGGCAAAACCCCGTCTCTACAAAAAATACAAAAATTAGCCAGGTGTGATAGCGGGCACTTGTGGTCCCAGCTACTTGGGAGGCTACTTGGGAAGCTGAGGTGAAAGGATCGCTTGAGCCTGGGAAGTCAAGGCTGCAGTAAGCTGTGATCATGCCACTGAACTCCAGCTTAGGGACACAGGAAGATCCTGCTCAAAAAAAAGGAACTGCAAACTCTCATGTCCTGCCCTCAGCTCACTGCAACCTCCACCTCCCGGGTTCAAGTAATTCTCCTACTTTAGCCTCCCAACTAGGTAGGATTACAGGCTCATGACAACACACCCAGCTGATTTTTGTATTTTTAGTAGAGACGGGGTTTTGTCACATTGGCTATGCTGGGCTGGTCTTGAACTCTTAACCTCAGGTGATCCACCTGCCTTGGCCTCCCGAAGTACTGGGATTACAGGCATGAGCCACCATACCCGGCCAAGAATTCATCTTAAATGTCTCAACCATTCAAATACAACCTAATTAACATTTAATAAAAAAATACAAAGCTTTATAATAATCACTCATTCAACTATATGTATTATCTACTAAAAATACTGCATGAGGAAAAGTAGCCTCTACCAATACTTCCTAGCTCATACTAAGCTAATATTTTGCCTTCTCCTCACCTCTCCCATACATACACTCTTACTCTGTGTGTACATGCTTTAACAAGCAAGGAAAAATCAAGTTAATTAGACACAAAGTCTAAAACATAATCACGCCTAATATGTCTGCTGTCGTCTCAATGCTTGTGTCTCTCTAAATTCCTATGTTGAATCCTAACCCTCAAGGTAACGATATGAGGAGGTGAGGCCTTTGGGAGGTGATTAGATCACGAGTGTAGAGCCCACATGAATGGGATTAACGCCCTCATAAAAGAGGCTCCGAGGCCATGCATGTTGGTTCACGCTTATAATCCCAGCCCTTTGGGAGGCTGAAGCGGGCAGATCACCTGAGGTCAGGAGTTCAAAACCAGCCTGGCCAACATGGTGAAACCCCATATCTACTACAACCACAAAAACATTAGCCAGGCGTGGTGGCGTACACCTGCAATCTCAGCTACTCAGGGGGCTGAGGCAGGAGAATTGCTTGAACCTGGGAGGCGGAGGTTGCAGTGAGCCAAGATCATGCCACTGCACTCCAGCCTGGGCAAAAGAAGGAGACTCCATCTCAAAAAAAAAAAAAAAAAAGAGAGAGAAAAAGAGAGGCTCCAGGTCTGGTCCCTGCCACCATGTGTGAAAACAGTGAAAAGGTGAATCAGGAAGAGCTCTTAGGAGACATCGAATCTGCTAGGGAACTGATCTTGGACTTCGCAGCCTGAGAAATAATTTTTGTTGTTGACAGGCTACCTAGTTTATGGTATTTTGTTACAATAGACTGAATGGGCTAAGACAATATCTTCCTAGTCTCATTTCCTACTACACATCTTCATTCTAGCATCCTTCCATGCTATATAAGGGTAATACTACTTCCTATAATGTATCCTAATTCCTTCCTACTTTCTTTCTTTAAAAAAAAAAAATTCCTTGTGACGGCATCTTTTCTACTTGCTACTCATTCACAATGAAGCATTCTTCCCCTTCTCAAAATGATCTATACAAATCCTATTCATCTTTCAGGCCCAGGTATTTAGGATCCCAGTACACTTTAGCATCCTAAATACCTAAAAGGGGAGTTCATAACTCCTCCCTCTCATAAATTCATTCTCAATGGAAGGACCCACACTTTCAAAAATCTAGCAATGTGATGTCTTAGGTAGGATGGCTTTTTATTCTGGAGAGTACTACATCATCATACCTCACCTAGTATCATTTTTGCACCAAAATTCAGATTCTCTGCCCAGGCATGATGGTTCATGCCTGTAATTGTAGCACTTTCAGAGGCCAAGGTGGGAGGATGGCTTAAGTCCAGGAAGTTAAGACCAGGCTGGGCAACACAGCGAGACTCCATCTCTACCAAAAATTTTACAAATTAGTGGGGCACAGTAGCCTGTGCCTGTGGTACCAGCCACTTGTGAGGCTGAGGTGGGAAGATCACTTGAGCCCAAGAGTTCAAGGCTGCAGAGAGCAATGATTGTACCACTGTACTCCAGCCTGGGCCACAGAGCAATACCGTCTCCAAACAATGATTCCCATACTCACTCTTTCTGTGTAGTCCACTAGTTACCTCAAATTTTAGTTTAAGTTTACACTAGTCAGGTGGGAAATGAGAATATAAAGTGAATCCTTCAAGCACCTAGCTGGCCTGAGCACTTGGAATAAGTAAGGCATGGTTACTACCTAGAACTTACATTCCACAGGGAGAAAGAGGTTAACATACAATAACAGCATGTGAAAGTGAAGGAGACAGGAAAATGACAGCCTAAAAATGCAGAAGCAAGTTAGGGAAAATTCATAGATTAAATAATTTTATAGTAAATCAGTTTTCTAAAAAACAGATGGAGGCGAAAAAAAAACAAACTAGGAAAACATGATTATCAGGACTTAGTTTTGACTAGAATGTCTTATTCCTCCCAGAGACCAAAATTTAGCTTGTTGCATATGATGGAGCAATGTTTTCAATAAATGTACAGCAAACCACTTATAAGCCAACTCAACAAAAAAAACCAACTGAAGCCTCAACCTGTTTTCAAACGTAAAGAAGAAAATTTGCAAATATAAGGTTCTCCCAACTAAAGGCAGAGAGGGCAAAACAAATGAACTCTTTAGAAGGTTTAAAGAGACTATCATAACCTGCCAAGCTGATTGTCAGTCCTCAAATGCCCTTGGTCTCTGCCTCCAAATGAAAACAAATTATTTGTTTTAGGTAATAGCAGTCAAGCTTGCAAATAAGCATTTTAAAATTTCCCCAACCGTACTTCCACATTAAAAGATGCTCAAAATAAAAAAAAAAAAAATTCGAAACATTTTTTAAGCTATTTCTGTTAAAAGACTAGATCTCTCCAAAGGTCACAGTATGCACGCTGGCCCTCACTTCGTGGCTCTAACACACCACCGCTCCGGTTTTGCAATGACACTAGGTAATAGGATTCCAAGATCTCTTCAATGCCTCCAAAAACGGAAAGGAAGAAGCAAGCCTACAAATTCCTATCTGCCCTACAGCTCCCAGGAAGCAACAGTCCTCAAATTGTTCCTGCTTATACCCCTGAAGCCCGTAGAAGGAAATGGGGACAGCTGTGAAAGCGAGCCGAGCAAGGACATCCGATAAGGGAAGAGGAAACGTGGATGGGAGAGGACGAAGGGGAGAAGGAACAAGGAAGGAGGGGGCAGTGGAGATAAAATGGTGAAGAGGGGTGAGAAGAGCAAGAAAGAGCAGCCAAAAACAGGGAGGAAAAGGGGGAAAGTAAAAATCACATAAGAGGAAAAAAAGGCAAAATGATAGAGGAGAAAGGAAGGAAGGGTTAGGATTAAAGGACGAGGAGTGGGCGACAAAGGGAATGCGAAAAAGGCTGTCTCTGGGGGTGATAAAAAGGATGTCACTGGGGAGAAGGGAGATTCAGGGGGTGTCACCTAAAGGGGCTCACCCCAGCAGGTGGATGAGGGAGCACGGGGAAGGAGGAGCTGGACACCGAGGGGGAGGTTACAAGGGAGAGAGGTAAAGACAGAGAGGCCGAGAGGACACCAGAGACAGGGAGGGGCAGGCCCGCAGGGGCTAGCGCGGCAGGCGGGGGCTAGGTTGGCGGGCGGCTGCGGCTAGGGCAGGCCTCGCTCCCTCACCATGGCTGCGCCGGCCTGGTCCCCGAGCGTGCAGCCTCCGTCCTGGATGCGGCGGCGGGCCGGACTGGAGCCCGCCCCCAAGCTGAGCCGGCGCAGAGGCTCCAGGAGGCTCCGGCGAGCGGCGGCTCCGGGCTTGGCCCAGGCCTCGGCCTCTTTCCCTCAGAAGGTAGAAGTGCAGCAGCCGCAGCCGCAGCCGCAGCCGCAGCCCGAACCGGAGTGCAGACTCCGCCCCCGCGAGGACCCGCCCGGGCGCGCAAGCCCGAGCTTGGCCCCGCCTCCACTCTCAACACGCAGACTCAGCCGAGGGGTCCCGCCCCCCCAGCCCGACCTCCAGCTTCTCCTCTTCTCCGGCTCTTAAAGGAACCACACACTCCCAAATCCTAGCCTCCCTTCAAAATATGAAGAGCTTTAAATATTACATTATGACAAGAGATTACAGCACCTCTTGCTTCCGTCACCTATAGACCCCTCTGTCACTCACCATCATTCTTTAAGATTTGGGCTTCTAGTTCACTGTTATTCATTACTACTATTGTAATTCTCGGTGATTTCAACATTCGCTTAATTCTTCCAATCCTCTGGCCTCTCAGATTCTTCTGTAGGAATAATTCTTGGCTCAGTCTCTCACTCTCATGCTCATACGAATAACTGTAACTCCTCTGCAATCTCAATTTTAATCCTCTAACTCCCGTCACAACCTTCTTCCTTTCTAGTTCACTCTCTCTGATAATACTTCAACTCCAAAAACTTCAACCCCAACACCCCAAATCCATTGATCCAGGTACCTTTTGCTATTCCTCCCCACACTGTCCTCATGTACTCACTATCTTCCTGAAACAGCTTAGATTCTATTGTCCATCATGAAATGGAATCTAATAGAATCTAAGCTGTTTCAGGAAGAAAGTGAGTACATGAGGTACATGAATTCGATTTCTTCAGTATTACCTTCATTTATCCAGTTGTTCTCTGCTTTCTTTGTACTGACAGAACTCCAGCACTGGAGTGGGTGAAGAAAAAGCCAAAAGTAGTTGACTGACTGTCAGGAAATTTGAGATCATTATTCTCTTTTTTTTTTTTTTTAAAGACGGGGTTTCACCATGTTGGTCAGGCTGGTCTTGAACTCCCGACCTCAGGTGATCTGCCCACCTTGGCCTCCAAAGTGCTTGGATTACAGGCGTGAGCCACCATACCCAACAAGATCATTATTCTCAAGGGGCCATCATGTGTGGCTACACTACCACATTTCTCCAGTTTCACACACTCTCCCACCTTGCTACATAACTATTTTAAGTCTCCTGTCTCAAAACCTCCAGCACTTCCTCTCTCATCCTCATTTAGCTGATGATTTTGCTTCCAGTTCATGAGAAAATGAAACAAACCAAAAAGAACATCTACAAGTTCCCAGCACTCACCATGACTTTCAACTAACCTGTATCTCTGCTTTGATTCTCTTTCTGCCTTCCTTTCCTTACTACAAGTGAATTATTCATCTTTTAGCTAACGTCAAACCCTCCTCAGTTCTCAAGAATCTGTGCTAAAAGATCCAGGTTTTATCACCGATCACAAACCTAAGTTTCTGTAAATTACAATCAAAATTAATTACTAGAAAAAAATTAAAATTTAAAAACAAGCATCCAAAATGAAAGTCGAGGTTTTTTTAAACTAGCTTAACCATTTTAAAGTGTACAGTTTAGTGGTATTGAATACATTCACATTGTTGTGCAACCATCCCTATCAAGAAGCTCCAGAACTTTTTCTTTTTCGTTTATTTATTTATTTATTTGCCCTGTTACCCATCAGAAGTACAGTGGCACAATCACGGCTCACTCAACTTCAGACTCCTAGGCTCGAGCGATCCTCCCATCTCAGCCTCTGAAGCAGCTAGGACTACAGGCACACACCACCACGCCTGTCTTTTTTTTTTTTTTTTAATGTAGAGACAGGGTCTCACTGTGTTGCCCAGGCTTGTCTCAAACTCCTAGGCTCAAGTAATCCTTCTGCCATAGACTTCTAAAGTGCTGGGATTACAGACATGAGCCAATGTGCCTGGCCTCCAGAACTTTTTTATCTTCCAAAGCTGAAAGCTTGTACGCAAACTCCCCATTCCTAACTTGCCACAATCCCTGGCCGTCACTGTTCTGCTTTCTATCTCTATGAATTTGACTACTCTAGGCAGAATTTGTATTATTAAATCCAATGCACACAAAATTTTTCTGTCAAATTGTTATAAAAGTTTCAAAATACTAATTCTGAATTGCTGTCACAAACTGGTGACAAACCATTTCTAGACAGTCACTACTCCACTCATCACACTTTGAGAAGCTCAAGAACTATGTCTTATACCATGTCACTATCTCAAAGACATTTATCCAGCAATTCTTCCTCTCTCCTACATCACTATTTTTCTATTACTTCTCATTGCTATAGCAACATGTATTTATTTCTTCCATTTCAAAACAATCAAACAAAAAACCCTCTCTTGGCTGGGCAAGGTAGCTCATGCCTGTAATTCTAGCACTTTGGGAGGCCAAGGCAGGCAGCTCACGAGGTCAAGATATCGAGACCATCCTGGCCAACATGGTGAAACCCCATCTCTACTAAAAACACAAAAATTAGCCGGGCATAGTACTACACGCCTGTAGTACCAGCTACTCAGGAGGCTGAGGCAGGAGAATCACTTGAATCCAGGAGGTGAAGGGTGCAGTGAGCCAAGATCATGCCACTGCACTCCAGCCTGGTTACAGAGTGAGACTCCATTTCAAACAAACAAACCAAAAAAACCCTCTCTTGACTGGACTTGATCTCCCTGCCCCCAAACCACTGCCCTATTTCTCCATTCTCTTTTCTGCAAAATGCCTCACAAAGGTGGCTTGTACATGGTCTCACTCTGTTGCCCAGGCTGGAGTGCAGTGGTGCCATCTCAGCTCACTTCAGCCTCCCAGGTAGCTGAGGCTACAGTCGTGTGCTACCACGTCTAACTAATTTTTGTATTTTTTGTAGAGATGGGGTTCATCATGTTGCCCAGGCTGGTCTCGAACTCCTGAGCTCAAGCAATCCACCTGCCTCCACCTCCCAAAATGCTAAGGTTACAGGCATGAACCACCTTGCCTGGCCTTGACTTCCTTTTTTTCATTTTCAGTGAGATCCTCTCTGGTTAAGCTTTTACCTCCTCCACTCCACTGAAATGCTCTTGTGAAGGTCACTAGTGATGTCCATTCGCTGACACCAGTCAATTCTCAATCCTCGTGTTACCTGACCTACCACATCACTAGACACAGCTCATTACTTCCCCCTCCTTGGCTACCATGACATTCCACTCCCTTGGGTCTTCTATCTCACTGGCTACTCCTAGTTTCTCCTCATTTCTCTGACCTTTAAATACTGTAGTACCCCACGGCTCAATATTTAGACTATTTATCTTTTCCATGTACACTCCTTGATAATCTTATTCCATCATATTACTTAAATTTTATCTATGCTGTGATAGCCTCAAAATTATATCTCCATGCTGAATTTCATACTTACATATCTAACTGCCAGCTAAACATCTCCCCTCATATGTAGAATAAACTATGATTTTTCTTAGTAGTTACTCAATAGACTTCCCCTCAAGTACCATGGATAAGCCAATAAATACCAAAGACAATACGACCACCACCAATGTTAGCTTAGACCAATCACCATTTACTCTCTGTCGGATCTGTGAGTTACTTTCCCTAAGGACTTGCTGGTAGTGGAGGAAAATCACCATAAAAAATTAGAGTTCTGGCCCGGGTGTGGTGGCTCATGCCTGTAATCCTAGCACTTTGGGAGGCTGAGGCAGGCAGATCATGAGGTCAAGAGATTGAGACCATCCTGGCCAACATGGTGAAACCCCATCTCTGCTAAAAAGTACAAAAATTAGCTGCGTGTGGTGTCACATGACTGTAGTCCCAGCTACTCTGGAGGCTGAGGAAGGAGAATTGCTTGAACCCAGGAGGCGGAGGTTGCAGTGAGCTGAGATCACGCCACTGCACTCCAGCCTTGCGTCTGG
>CAUYLG010015140.1:0-31766 GCA_963573385.1 Cacajao melanocephalus | reverse complement strand
CCAGTCCTCTAACTCCAAGGGAACAAATGCTGGTGCTGGTGCTGCTATCAAACAGTAGCTTTTCCCCACCTGACCACTGTGTGGTGCTGCTTACTTTTAAATTGTGTGTGTGTGTGTGTGTGTGTGTATGTGTGGTGTGTTTATGTGTGTGTGTCTGGGTCTGTGCATATGCATAGGCATGTCTGTGTGTGTGTCTTTGCTTAGTACATTTAGATAGTCCTGATTTGAAAATACATCATACATTCAAGTTTGGAAACATCAAGTGCTGAGATTCTATTTAATGACTACAGATTGCAATTGACCAAATGATTAATCTCAAGCTTAAAATTGCATCTACTTCTTGCTTAGCAAATGACCACCATGACGGCAGTAGAACTCAATTTGAGCATATTGTTAATTAATGTGATTTTACAAATAGATATACATTTGGTACAGAAACATTCCAAATAAAGAATTCTCCAAAATCTGGAAGCATTTAACTCTGCTTCTTTCCAATTGAGACTCCCATGTTTCACCATTTTTGTGAAAGTATGATTAGACAAAACAAAAGTTTTTTATATGGGTGATAAAACAGACTTTCTAGTTAGAGTTTGCTGGAAAACGAATAAAACTCACAAGCCTACTGCACTGGCTTAAGCTAACAAGAGAGTAATTTAAAGGCTACAGCAACAGCTTAAGGAACATGAAGAAAGAAGATACATTTTTGAAGATGGGAGCTGAAAATTGACAGTACTTAGGAAACAATAGAACTGCTATCTCAATTCATCTGAAGCCATTATTTCCTCATTTATTCAGTTAGGGTTTCCCCATAACGTTCAGCCTGCTTCTGGCTTTCTTGTGCCATGTCACTATACCTGGCCCTGTTTCTATCTGACCTTTCAGTTAAACCCCCAGCCCCTAAAATTATTGTAGTATTTGTGTCTCTCCAGTCAATTTTTAGGGAGTGAGAATCTGGTCAATCAGTGGATTGATGCCTTTGTATTATGCAGTCATCATGAAACTCTTAAAAATGCTAATCAATTCAGTGCAGTTCAACAGAAAGTATTAAGTCATCAAAACTGAAATGAAGAAAAAGACCTGAGTAGTATTAGAATACTCTTGATAATATAGTTCAACCTCTTATACTGGAATAAAATCAATCCTAATGTATATAAAACCAGATAGTCTATTCAAACTACATCACTTTATATAAAGAAATGTATTATGGAAACTTTCCAATTTTTACCTCATGGGATTTTATTGTGCTTAAATACAAAAGAGAAGGGAGGAAGGCATTTTTTCATAGGCAAATAATCTAAAAAGAATTTCATAATAAAAAAATATTCTTAGGCATCAGGAGTTTTATTGCCCATCTTTGGGGAAAGTACACAGAAGAAGCTAGTGATTGAATGATCAGATTATTTGCCTATTTCCCTTAGGAATCTGAGGCCAGCGATGTGGGGATAGAAGGAATATTTGTTTAAAGATGTCTTCTCCAGATTCAACTCCGGGGAGGGTGGATAACTTAAGAGGGCCTGGTAAAATATCCTGCTTTAAAGAAATTTCTAAAGGAAAAGGAATCATGAATATCGCTAGGTTGAGCAATTCAACTGCTAGTGCACAAACAGTGACTCTGGTTCTGCCTTCTTCACCACATCCTGGCTACTCGAGTTTCTGCCATGGCCGCTCTGGACCAGGCAAAGGAATAAAGGAATTGCTTCCTCAGTGCTGGGGACAAAAGAGATGCAGTGGCTACCACTGCTGGTTCCTCATCAACATTTTCTTTTGCTTCTTCTGTTGATGGCAGAAAAGAAAGAAACGTGTATATATTGTTATTAAAAATGTAAGCTCATTGATGGGGCTATTAACATTTATTTTAGATAATGGCACTTCTCCCAGATAAGAGGAATTGCCCATTTCTGGAAAGAGCTCTGAAAGAGAAATCAGTGATTCTAATTTTGTTCTGTCACAAAGAGACTTTGCTAATTCAGGGTCAGGTCCCCTCATTTCCCTATGCCTCAGTTTTTTTTCCTATAAAATATTCAAGACCCTTCCTGCTCTAATCATGTGTGTTTTAATACTTCTCATTATTCCCAAGGAATCTTCTTAAGGTGGCTATACCCATCACCAAAGCAGATGAAAAGCTTACTTTTCTAGCCCAAATAAAGATGTAGTTTTGGAGGAGTAGATCTGTCAGTGTTGGCTTTATAAGAACAAATAAATTAAACAAACAAACAAACAGCCCCCCTCCCACATAAGATGGGCAACCATTTGTTTATTTTGAAAAAAGAAAAAGAAGATCCAGGCAATTAGTTGCTATTCAATGGAATTAAATCATTTCCATCCTCCCTTTCTCTCTCCACCAGCATACACCATGATTCCAAGCAAACTATGCATTTTAAACCCATATGGAAAGGCAGGAGAGTGCAAAGAGTTTAAGGCTATAGACCCTGGGGCCAGGCTGCCTAATTTCAAAGCCAAGCTCTGCTGTTTGCTACTCTTTCACCTTGGACAAATCGCTTAGCTCTGGCCACATTCTCCCCATCTGGGAAATGGGGATAATAATGGAACCTTTGTGAAAGGATGGTTGTGAGAATGAATAAAAGCACTCAGGATAGTGCCTGGTACATAGTAAGTTTCCCGTAAGTGTCCTATAATTATTATAAGCAGTTCTGTAATTGTCATCTGAATATAACTGGTAAAGAAAGGGTTAAGAGTCAGTGGGCTTTGATATGGTATGGGAATGCTTCAAACAAAGAAAAATGAATTACAGACAAACTTTCTTTGGCTTCCTATTTTTTCCCATTTTTTCCCTATATTTCCTATTTTTTCCCTTGTTGGCGTGCCCCCCAAATTTGTCCTTTCCTAACAAAACATTATTTGATTGGTAAGTAGCTTCTCCTCTTCAGTAAATCCCCAAAAATAAAGATGAGAGAATATTTGTAGGCATCCACAGATGATTGCCTTCTTTACCTGATCACCTAGTTTAGCCCCTTGTTTTGTGGATAATTGCCTGCATTTGCTGGAGAAAAGGTAAGGAAGAGAGCTGAAGGAAACACTGTCCAGTGCAGGATAGTGCAGAGCATGGAGAAGGCACTGTCTCAGATGTTCTGAGCCTGGCGGAGCAGAGAATACAGGATAGAGCAGCACAAAAACAGACTAGGAGGAAGAAGCATAGAAGTTGTAAGCATTTCCCACCAATAGCTCCAATAATCATGAAGGCTGGGAACTGAGAATATCAGTGGAGTTGGGGCCTATTGTGTCCTCAGCATTTATAGCAGCTCAGCTAGACAGTGTCCTAGGGACCTAACCTACTGCACAACTAACTCATGAGGGTCTTGTGAAGAAGACGCCCAGGAAGACAGAACAAATAGGCTGAGATAGGTTAACTCTTCAACAGGGAGGGATATGTTGGGGAAAAAAATGCAGCTGCCAACTGTTTAATCACTTACAGGTACAGTAATTTGTTCAATATTTTATTTAGCTGTCTAATAAAGCTAGTTATCATTTTGTCCATATTGCTTTGGAGTTATTCTCAGACAATGTCTTTTTGTTAAAAATTCTGAGGTAAGAACTCTAATTAGTTTTTGAAGAACTACCTGAATCTGGAGGGACTCTAATGATCAGCAGCTGGTTGCTCTGCTGGTGTCCAGAGAGAGAAGGCTTGCCCCTAATTGGATTTACCTGCATGATTTAGTTATCTGAAAAGAACTAAAGGAGAAGTGTTGTCATAGAAAATCACCTAACATGCTATAGAAAATATGTGAAAAAAGGACAGGTACGTGTGCATAAGAGACATAGTCAAATATCAAAGCTGGGCTGTCGAATTTATAAAGTTTAATATTGATACTATGCTTGACAGAGATTTCATGGTCACCTAGACTAATTCCTCATTTTTTTTAGATGAGGAAACTGCATAGTGTAAACACTTGCTCATCCAGTCTAATAAGTGGTCTTTGTCAGACTGAGGGCTTCTTACGCCCTTATCCATCACCTCTTGTAGATGATTTTTAATCTGTATCTTTGATGGAGAAAGGGTTGTTTTTCTCTTTGCTTTTGTTGTGTAAGCTGGAAGACATTTCAGTAGAACATAATAATGAAAGTTGCTGTTAGCTATTTTCTAAATGAAATTTTTTTAGGGTATTTCAAAGATATTTTCCAGTTAGCAAAGATCTTTGCAATTATGTGTGAGGCAAACACCCATTTTGAACATCTCAGGACTCATTTCCCATGGAGAACTCAGGATATGGGCCAGGAGCCTGAAGCAAAAGCAGCAACATTTTGTCAGAAAGGAAAGTCTATTGATCAGTGAGCCCAGGCAAATATGTGAGAAAATGCACACTTCAAAACTAGCTGAAGGGAAGGTGGGTTTGCTCATCTAAGAAGGGCCAAATTAAGTGTATGAATAGGCCAAGTAACTCGCATTTGTCTGAAACAAGAAGTGGCTTATCCAACTGCCTTTCAGGAAAGTGTCTCTTCAAGCTTTTTGGCTTGTCTCTTCAGTGCTCTGTGACTCTTCAAGTTTGCTTGGGCTTTTAAAATAGGATTACCAAGGAGTCTGACAGCAATGGGAATAATGAAGTGCCCAGAATAAGCAGCAAGGTGGCTTATGTCACATTGTATGCAGCATCATGGATAAGAGGTGATTTATCCCTTTCATCAGACCAAGCTCTTCACAGGCAAGAAAACTTATTCAAACTGTGGCCATAATTGCTAAAACATAAATAAAACTCCAGGCAACCCAAAGCACCCTCGACCAAGTATAATTTCAAATTAGACTGCATTCATTCAGGAAACCCAATATTTTATACACAGTCTATAAATAATATCATGGTCTTCACGAGTTTGATATGGAAATTTCAGTTGATGAAAATGTTGTCATATTTCCCAGGGCTTATGGGAAACATGAAAAGGATCGTAAGCCACTTGAAGCCAAGGAAGCTTCAGAAAGGGTGGGAGAGTTGATGTTTCCTAAGGTTCTGTGGGAAATGTTAGAAGGGAGTTCCTGTATAATGGAAACAAGACAGAAATTTTAAGAAGAAAAATAATGTGAGGTTCTGCATTCAATTATTCTCTTACTTTTGAAGAGTCTCAAGCTCCTTTTATTTTTCCTGTTGCAAAACGTGTGTGTGTAGTCTCTGCAAACCCAAACTTTCTTTTTACGACCTGTAATGGGGGAGTAAGAAGCACGAAATGAGTCATTTTTAGGCAAAAAACAAAAAACAAAAAACAAAAAAAAGCCTTATAAACTTGTCTTTTATTATGTAATAACAAAACTCCCCAAAAGTTTTATTTATTAGTTATTTTTGTTGCAGAAAAACTGAAGGATATTGTACATTATATTTACCTACCAAGTAAAGCTTTTAATGAGATCATTGAAAAAGATTTCCTAATTCCACTGTGCTTATTTTTTAAAAAATAAAATTAGAGGAAAGGCTCTCATTGTAACCTCTGCCCCCTGTTGTAAATCGACCTTGCGTATGCCTGTCTGGTATGTGAACCGTGAAAAATCTTTATGGAGCTCTTTCAACCCTCTCTCTTTACTCGTTGTGGTACTTAACATCTACGATAAAGAACACACATGTAAAAGGCAAACCACAACACTTCTCATTAATTAGAACACATGATCTGAATTTGTAGGAAGATTGAGGCTATGAGGATTCATATGGGTAAGTCATGGGCAATGGGTTTATATAACGATCTTTGTTTTTTCTATGACAAGGTACTAAGGGACATGCTGCCATTACCAATAGGTCAATGTTCTAGGGATCTTTTTTCCTAGCTCAAAAATCAGTTATAAAGCTAGAATGATGGTAGCCATTGCCAATATTTTGAAACTCCAAACAAATTTTCAAGTTTCTTTCTTAAGACTTTTTTTGGGGGAAGCTTTTGTTTGTTTGTTTTTGAGATGAAGTTTCACTCTTGTCACCTAGGCTGGAGTGCAATGGCTCATTGCAACCTCCACCTCCTGGGTTCAAATGATTCTCCTGCTTCAGCCTCCCAAGTAGCTAGGACTACAGGTGCACGCCATGATGCCCAGCTATTTTTTTTTTTTTTTTGTATTTTTAGTAGAGACGAGGGTTTCACATCTTGGCCAGGCTGGTTTCAAACGCTTGACCTCAGGTGATCCACCGCCTCGGCCTCCCAAAGTGCTGGGATTACAGGTGTGAGCCACTGCGCCTGGCCCAGGGGGAAGCTTTTTAACGGAGTGACAGAATGAATATATTTCTCAGCCACTGGCTTTTTAACTCTGTATTCCTTTTTTTAGACTTAAAACCATACTACCAACTTGGTTTATCTGAAATAAAATTCTTTTGACTTTTTAGAGGTTAGGTCATTTAAATGACTCTGTTTCCTTATTCATTATAACTTGGGAAAAAAAGAAAAACCTGAGCAGATTCTTTCAGAACATCCCTCAAGCAAATTTAGGTACTACAGACACCAAAACTCACTACTTAAATGACAAAATGTGTGAAGGTTAATAATCAGTGTAAACAGTCTTGAAATGGAAATAGAATAATTGAATGAATACAACAGGATGATCTTTACTGTGTGGTTGTTCACAGGGTGATTTCTGGTGTTAGGCTCCAGGTGTTTGAATTCTGATCTGCCATCACTATTGTACAATTCTGGGCTAGTTAAATCCCTATCAGTGTCAGGGTGAAATGGAATAACAAGGACTTCCTGAATGGGCTGGGAGGACTAAATTAGATGATGTACCTAAAGCATCTAACACGGTACTTTGTTTATAGTTACCATTATTGTATTATTGTTTTTTAAGGTTAGTGGTATACATTCATATGGTTAGCTGTTTATCTCAAAATTCTCATAATTCTAGCAGTCTGTATTGACAGCTACACTATGTCATATTTTATTTCTGTTTTCAGATAATGAAGAAAGAATGAATAACTATTTGGTTATTGGGTTAACTATTAAGACATTTTAAAAGTGTCTAATATTGGGGCATAACAATTTGGAATATGAGTCTCAATGTTCATTATATCTTGTGACTAAACTTGCCAAGAAGCTCAACAATTGCATTTTTACCTTTGCTTTTTTTTTCTGGTTTTGCAGAATAACCTGAACATTTGCTTTTTAAGTGTCATTTGATAGGAAAATGTCTATAGTATACTTCTGGCAAAGATTTACCCTCTCTTTTATGGTAAAATATATTCAGTTCAGCCAAAGACTTTGTGGCCAAACCATTTCTCTGTACTCACAACACAAATGTTGAATCAGAAAACAGAATGGCCAAAGTATAAGTCCTTGGCTTAATAAAAATAAACCAAGACAAAAAAAGGCAAAGAAGTTTCTGTGAAAGCTGATTGGGGTTCATTCCAGCTGATTTTGCATTCATTTCACAATCATTTTTACATTCTACACATATAGAAATGAAAATGATTAATTCTGAATAATCTTGCTCTGTGAAGGGCTGATGTGAGGCATCCACTGCCTTGGTCTCCCACACATGGCCCAGGGCACTCTAGCAATGCCACTGATAATTGTTGGTAGCTCTCACCACTTTCTAGCAAGTACCTCTCTTTCCTTTCTCCTTTTCTCTATCTCATTCTTCCTTAATCAGTAAATATTTCCTAAATGCAAGAGACCAGCTCCTGTCATCAAAAGCTTATTATTGAATAGATGTGCCTTGCAGTGATCTTGATAGACTCCTTCATATGGTTGTCATTGTCCAATCAAAATGGTTTTGGACCCATCAAGTTTATCTACATTCTATGGGTCAGTGAAGGGCCTACTGGGTAGAATTTTTGTAGTATGAGAATCAGCAACAAGAGAGAGCATATTTTTTCATGATTACATTTTCTGGAGGAAAACATAAAAGACATCATTTTATTTTCCTATATATAAAACTGTGTTTCCATTGGAAGTGAATTTAGCAATCCAAGAGAGCTTCTGTAACTGCCAACAGAGTTCCAGGTTGCTTGGCAATGGACATAAAGACCAGAACCCTCCCTACTCCAAAATGAAAAACAACAACAACAACAACAAAACAAGAAACCTCATATGGCTGTCATTCCAGAGATGCTCAGTTAAAAGCAGCCCAGAATAAAGCTTTGAATGAGAAATTAAAAATGTGAGGGCACCACTGTTTCATTTTTAAAGCAAAAACAAAATAAACAAAAACCAAGCTGTTAATTTATTATTTCCCCTCGGAAGGGAAAATACCAATAATGGGTTTGAGGGTTGTGGTGCCAAGTTCTCTAGGATTATAAACTAGAATGATGCAAAGCAGATGAAATTTCATCTGTGGCTTACAAATGAAAGCTTTTTAATGGGGAAACGGAACATTTCTGCCCCATAGATGTGCTGAGACCTCAGGTTCAAAAGAAGTTCAAGTCCTTTTTTTCTCAGCATGCCAGAAGCAGGCACCTTGGTGAACATCAGGCTAAAGAATTCATGGAGAATGCACTAAAGGATTAATGGAAAGGGCTTCTAAAAACCAAGGAATACCAAAGAATCCCCCAAATTAACAGTCTACTGTTTAAGTTTATTTTTTTTAAATACATCAATCTAATACACAAAGAACTAAAGCTTTAGCAAAGGGGAACAGTCAATAAAGGACACCTTTGCTGATACATCGCTTTGTCTTTTCATTTGTAAATGGTAATGAATTTGACAACTACTGTGCCCCTTATTCCAAACTCAAGAATAGGATCCCATCCATTCCTAACTCTTCTGTTTTCTGAGCAGGATTTTTAGAGCACTGTTGTCCTAACATACAGAATTAATGTTGAAGGAATTGATAGAATTTGAGAGAGTTGGAGAGGTTAAGGTTTTATTATTTTTTTTCTGCAATTATGTCTGTATGTTAAGTTATTTACCCATGTCAATTTCAACCTCTATGGAATAGAAACCTCTCTTTCTCTAGGGATTTTATATTGTTTATGGGAGGCGGAACTGTGTAAAAGGCTTATGTGAGTCTAAGCAGTTACCAGTGAGGAGAGTGCAAAAGCCCACTTCATCCCCAGTGCCTGGGGCACCTGATGCTAAAACACATGGCTGAAATATGTAAAGTGCCATCAGTTACCAGGCTGCTTGTCTCCATGTTCTGTGATACCCCAAACCAGAGAGCTCAATTTCTTTATAGGATAAAATGATACCACTGCTAGTCTGCCCTTGCTTGGTAAAGGTAAAACTCCAAATGGGCAGAAAAAATCCTCCAGGTGGCAGCACCTTCATAGCTTTCAAATCCTTCTCTAGTGCAGTTTTTATTAGAATTAAAATTATAGTAACTACCAAAAACCAATTGATCCAGGAATAAACACCTATATGGTACCTCCAACCTGGAACTAGCCAAAACGTATTAAATTACTAATGATCTCTTCCAGCCTCTAACTATTGCTTGTTTTGACTTTCATATGAAAGCACTCCCTTGCAAGGAAATATTGAAAGTTTATAGATTTAAAAATAAAACGGAGCATAGAGTTATAAGAATGAGGTCATAACCTGTGACTTCTGGATTAATTTAATTCATTGTATCTGCTTGTTTCTCATAAACTAGCATTTCCAGTCCTTCATACCAGCAATGTTGTTCTGTTGTGACCATTGCTCTAATTTCTATGTCCTTATGCTTAAGCTATTATGGTAACTTTCAGCCAAGGTAATAACAATAAAAAAGTGTTTGTAAGCCAGAAGCAGGAGGGGAGAAGGGAATGACAGCCATTCAGAAGGCTGGTGAAAGGTGAGCAGGACTTCCCTGGCAGAAACAGCTTATTGTGTTTAAGAAAAATGGCATGATGTTCTTTGAAAAGTTCCTTTTATTTTTGGCCTTAGCAAATGAACCTATGAAAAACATTTACTAATTGGACATATAGTCAGATCAACCAACAATCTTTCTGCAATGAAAGAAAATATAGGAAAGGTTAGCACTTTCCACAAACCCTAATAAATGTCCTCTTTTTGCATTCATTAGTATGAGTATCCACACCATCAAAAACTACTAGACGAAAAAGAAAATATTCAAAAGCTAGCTGGCTCTTCTACATAGCAGTTTGGTTTTTTAAAAACTGGATATACTGAATTAAATGAAATGACTTGAATAGTCATAGTGTTAATTTTGTGTAGTCTCTGAGGCAGATGTGCCTATTTGAAGATGCTTATGATGTTCTTGTCTGTCTATCAATATTTTAGTCACCTAGACTTAGAACCTGAGATTTACTTATTAGCCACCTGGTCCAACACCATCCACTAAATATTCACTCTGGCAGACACAGTGCTGGGACCGAATCTTCAGCACTTTATTTTCTTCAAATCCTGTCAAATCGGTCCTTTTCTCATGTTCTCAGTTTTATTTTTTCTTTCTGGTTCCATGGACTCTACCCTAGACTGTAATCACTTAATGGGTGTATTACTGTGAAAATCCTCCTCTAAATTTTCATGTTTGCAGATGCTCTTTCTTTGAGTCTATTATTCTACATGCTACTGCTACCAAGTGGCATGATTCATTTCACCGATTGAAAAACCTACCATGAAGATCAATTGAAAATCCCTGTTTCCAGGATTAAAATTTCTTATCATCTGGCCCCTCCTCATGGGGACCACATTTTTCAAGGCTCTTCATTGTGTCCTATCATCTGCCATGCTCTCTTGCCCTCTGACATATCATTCAGGATGGCCTCCTTACCTTCTTGCCACATTCCAGGTCTCCCTTAACATACCTTCTCTCTTCATTGCAATATCTACCACAGCATTTATTATTTCCAACAAGATTACATTCCTGTTATTGAGGGACTTTTCCTTAGTTTGGCCAAACACGACCACAAAAGATTAGACTCGTAGACAATTCGAAGAGTGAGAATAATGGGATTTATTGAGTGAAAAGGAAAAACAAAAACAAAAATAGGGAAACAGGGATTCTCCACAGAGCCAGGGTCCTGCTAGCGTGCTTCCTGCCTCACAGTATGAATTCCAGTTTTCACCCAGGGAAAGGAGGGGCCGGACTACTCCCCACTGCAAACAGCGTAGAACTTCTGCGGCTCCATCCAAATGTGCACTCCTCCCAGTGCGCAGGCTGGTTGGAGTTTCTGTGAGGACCCCCTTCTCACCTGGCTGTCTCACTATAAAAGATGGAAAAACATGATTGGAATCCAGTACCTTGGAATGGGGCTAGAGGGATGAAAGTATAGTCAGATAAAAGGGATGGAGATGGGGAAAAAAAGAGAGAAGAGAATCCTTGACAATGAGCTGAGGTGACATCAGTATAGCATAATAAGCAATTTCAGAGGAAAAAAGGGTTGTTCTGCTCCATCCTCTGGTCTAGAGGTATGCTTGAGTAAGTAGTCCTGCTCACCTTTCACCAGCCTTCTGAATGGCTGTCATTCCCTTCTCCCCTCCTGCTTCTGACTTACAAACACTTTTTTATTGTTATTACCTTGGCTGAATGTGTCTCCTGTCTCATTTCTTCTCTCCACTCTGTTCAGCACATAGTAGGCGTCCAAAAATACTTAACCAAGAAATGCATACAAAATTGAATATTTTCTCTATACAAACTGGTCAACCAATACATGCCCATCCCAGTCATTAGCCCCCAAAGCAGCACCTTTCAGAAAGACTAAATGTCATTCTATTCATAAAAAGAAAAGATTCAATTTAGGAATGTTCATAGTATATACTAGAAAATGTTGAATCCTATCATATTGTAAAAGCCACCTTTAGAGAATTACATGATTGCTAATGTAAGAGAAAAAGCTTATATTTGATTTTAATTTGAAACAAAAAGGTCAGGTTACTGCAACATTTTCTCTGTTGTTATGACATGTTTAACACAGGACAGTTTGACCTCTTATTCTCTCTTAATAGTTTTCTGTAATAACACGGTGTCTATAATGGTGAATTATGATATTTAGAAATGTTTTGAAAACTTCCTTGAATCAAGTGAGTAATTCTGACCACTGAAGATGTTTTTCTGCACTAAAATACAGGATTGCGAGGCAGTTGCCCTTTGCCATCATCCCAGTTGACTTTGAAGAGCATAGTGACACAGCAAACAAGCTTTCCTTCATAGGACTTGTTAAATGTGTGTCTTGCCCATATCTGAGCATCTCCATTACTGATATTGCCTCAGCCCCTTGAGACTCTGGAAAAAGAGGATGATTTGGTTTGTATTTCTAGCTTCACAGGTGGTATTTGCTTTAGAGACACACTTATTTCTGAATGTGTCTCCTGAAGAAGAAAATGGCACAATTTTATGACTTAGGAAAAACACAGGATATTTAGAAACTAATATTTTAAAGAGTGTTTGTTCTAATACCACTTTTGCTTGTTGATATATTCCCTAACTTGGTATAACTGCCCTTAATTCCAAACAGCCTTCAAATTTGTAAAGATTGTCTTCTACTGATTAAAAAGTTAACGGCTATTGAGTTCCTGGTACTGCACAGGGATTTACAAACGTGGTCCACAGTAAAAGGCAGGAAAACCTCTCAGCAGCAGAGAGTAAAACTCGGAGAAAGCAGAGTTGACCATGGCTTCTGACATTGGCTATTGACACTTTAAGTCACCGCCCCAATTCCATTTTTCTACCATCTTGACCAAACAATCTGTTTAGTGTAACTAGTATATTACATGTCTTCTCAGCATTAACAAACAGGAAAAGCCTTGCAACCTGAATTTTCTAACTATTGTGAAAATTATATCTTATTTGGTGAGATTTAATGAAACACTTGCACTGGAATTCAGAGTACATCAGATAGGAAGAGCTTTCCTCCCACTTCTGCACTTTTTTTGTGGGGGAAAGGATCTGAGTCATTCCTCTCCTTGAACTCTGCCTATGTCAAACCAGAGCAACAGAAGTAGATATTTGACACAGCGGAGAAAAGGGACCATACAATAATAATACCCTGGCATTATGTTGAAAGAAGTGGTTTATATTACAAGAAGTAGAAGTGTGTTTACCTAATTAACATTTTAGTTTAAAGTAACTAAAGAACTTAAAGCCCTCCCACTTTCCCTCGCTCTCCCTAGCTCTATGAAAAGAATGTGGGGAATCTAGATGGAAAAACATGATTGGAATCCAGTACCTTGGAATGGGGCTAGAGGGATGAAAGTATAGTCAGATAAAAGGGATGGAGATGGGGAAAAACAGAGAGAAGAGAATCCTTGACAATGAGCTGAGGTGACATCAGTATAGCATAATAAGCAATTTCAGAGGAAAAAAGAGTTGTTCTGCTCTATCCTCTGGTCTAGAGGTATGCTTGAGTAAGTAGCATATTATTTCCTTTTTGATAATATGTTTTTTAAAAATCCCTTTCAAACATCAGACTATGGAAAATATACACACTAAAAAGGAACAGCATCACTGCAGTGGCAGTTCACTAGAAGACACAGTTCATAAATGAAACACATGTATTTTCTACAGATGTACCTGGGCAATGTTGCACTCATACTCTTCCTCCTTCTTTTCCTAATACCATTACTCAGTACTCATTGCTTTGCACAGTCTATTTTAGAAGCTCTCTGCTCTATTTTACACACTTCCATAATGGCTGTAGATATAAGCTGAGAGGTATCAGAAAAGGTGTGAGCTGGGGAGAATGGCAAAGAGCCTGTCCATTCTTTACCACTGTTAGTCTGCATGCTCAAAGCCTACAGATTTTGTAAAGCTTTTTAAGGTGCAGAAGTCATATGTACTATCTTATAAAATGTTTATTTAAGAAAACATTTTTAAAAGTCTTTCATTTATATGGGCTGTAGGCTGCTTGAGCAGAGGGGCAAATTAAAAAGTAGAAAACAACAGAAAAACAGACTGGTAGAAAACCAGAAACAGCATTCTACAGAAGGAACTGCTGGTTCTTAAGTCTTTCTTGACTTTCTTTCGCTCACTAGAGGCCTGAATTGGTTTCTGATGTCTGTCTAAATTAACCCCTTGTTACTGAAAGTCAAAACCCATTTGTAGGAGTCAAAAAGTTGTTCTCCTGAAATCTTGGTGCCATGCAGCTATGCAGGAGCAGGCCAGAGTTTCTAGTGAAGTGGGAACATTGATTTCTCTGCTGCTCACACAACTCTTTTTCACACTCCAGAAAACCTGCCAGAAAACATGTTGGTGATCAGAATCAAGTGACTGAATTAGAGTTACCATGAAACCTTAGCTTTTTTTTTTTTTAAGTCTTTTGCTATGATTGATGTAAGTGGAGAAAAAGCTAAGAGGAGAAAAACTTAGATGGCTAAGAGGGCATTCTAGGTTGAATCATAATACATGAATGATCAAAAATGATCTATGAGGGATCTGCACATGCCTGTGTCCTGGAAAGTTTACCCATGCCTCAGGACCCAGGTACCACAGTGGTTCTTTAAGCTCCTGAGCCCAGGACCCCAGCTTGGCAGTACTCTGAGAAGCTACTCCCTGGAAACTGGTACAGCCATGGCTACTTGTGGGCCATGTCAGATCCAGTGGCAAGAAGGATCCCCTTGGCTAGAATTTTCTATTGTGAAAAAAAAGAAAAAAAAACCCAACCAATCTTTACCACAAAGGATCCCAACAGCTCATGCTACTATTGCTGCTGTCACAAACACCTGCAATTTTGGCCAGTGCTGACTTCAGCTGATAAAGCTGTACAGAGACTACTCTGCTGCAGCTGCCCTCTCAGAACCGAAGCTTCTGTACCCCCATCCAACGAATACCCACACACTCACCTGCAAGTAAAAGTTTTCACCACTGAAGCCACACTGTAAAGTCTGGGAAATGTGACTACTCCATCAAATGCACAGACATCAAATGCAAGGCCATAAGAATCATGAAAAAGCAAGGAAGCATGACATCACTAAAGGAACACTATAATATTTTAGTAACTAATCCCAAAGAAATGAAGATCTTCAATTGCCTGAAAAGGAATTCAAAATAATTATATTCTCCACAATTTTTGAAATTCCACTGTCTCCTATACCTCTTTTTCTAACTGCAACTGTTCCAACCAGCAGGGGGATGAGGACAGAATGGATAAACAGCAGCTGTGTGGTGAGTTGCTGTTGCATAATTAAAAACAGTCTTTTCCTAGGTTATGCTCCAAAATCATTTTGTATGTTAGAAAAGTATTTATTAACTACCAGCTCTGTGTATAGGTTGGTGATAGACACTGAGGATACCAAAAAAGAGCAAAGGAACAGATTCTGTCTTTGAAGATCTTAAAATTTAGCTGGGATGATAAACATATAAACAAAACTAGAGGTCAGTTCAAAGAAATTCACAAAACTGTAGCCTGTGCAATGTGTTTCATAGTCTATAAGCAAGCTTTGTAAAGGCTCCAGTCAATGGAAGGATGGAGAAACATACTTTATAGTTACCTAGTGTCTTTTACTAGTGCCCAGCCATAGGCCAGCTGCAGTAACACACTCTTTGAATATGTACCTAGAATATTTTACTTATATTATATACCCATACCATGTCCACATATAACCTGTATATCTTGCACCTCTTTATAAAATCTAACCTCCTTCTGAGTTTCCATAATACATTGGGAGCCTATCAAAAGGAGAGAGACTTTCTCTACCCTGGTGTTCATATATCAAGTCTTGAACATGGAAGTTAAGATGGAAACTCTGCAGCCAGACCACCTGGTTCTAATTCTCACTAACTGCATGAAATTAGTACAAATTATTAATTTCCCCATTGTTACTGAAAGTAACATCTGTAAAATGAGGACAGTAATACTATCTACCTCTCATGCTGTTATGGATATAAATTTAGTTAATGTATATAAAAGCACTTAGAGCTGGGCTGGCTAACAGCTAACAGTGTCTGTTAGCTGGTTTTATTATTTTCCATTCCTTCAACAGCAGGATAATTCTCCATCTTTTGGAATTACTATATATTTTTAAATTGTGTTCTGTCATTCCTTCTTTTACAATATCTCCCTAATTCCAGAGACTTTTATTTGCCATATATTATGTTCTAGCCTTGCTGTTCAGATTCAAAAACATGGTCTCCTGTGGGACACTTCTCTCCATTCTTATGACCACCACTATCAAATCTGGACCACTGTAATCAGATCGGCTTCTCTAATCCTATCTCTAATAAAACTATCCTACTCAAGCCTCTCTACTATTTCCTAATGACCACTAGCCTGAGCCTGAACACCGGTTATGTGTCTTTCTCTATGGATTCCACCTCTTTCCCTTCACTCTGATGACAATTTTCCTCCAGTCCAACTTCCTTATCAATGGACACACCATGATTCTTTTATTCTTGTGCCTTTCTTCTCAATTAGATTCTAAAATTTTTTTTAGTCGTAAGCAATGCTATTATGAAAAGAACACAGGCTTTGTACTGAGACCTGGCTCTGGCACTACAAAGCATGGCAATTAGCTAACTTGTCTAAGCCCCAGTTACCTCATCTACAAAAGAGAAAATAGCACAGTAGTGGGCATATAATAAATGTGAGTTTCCCTTCTTCTTTTTGCATCCTCTCCAGCTTCCACTAGAATGCTAAGTGATAAGCAGATGTGTTGTCTAAACACACAAGAAGTATGTAATTGTATAACCAAAGAAATTCATCTAAAGTTCCTTCCTTAGCTACACCTTCTCATTGAGGCTATGGGAAAAGAAGAAACCTTCCCTCTTTTGTTAGAATCACAGCCTCTGCTTAACACTTCCTTTCTACTATTACAGGACAAGAACTGGAGTCTGGATTTTTCCAGCAAATCCTCCTGTAATTTTTATTTCTGATGTCTCAGATGCAGTTCCCATACCGCCAGAACGTCGACTTCAGCTTTGGAGTATGTACAAAAGGCCTTTCTTCTTTTTTTTTCTTTTTGGTAACCAGGACTCCATGCTGCTGTGCAAATTGCCTGGCAGGAGGGATATGGTGCATGAGAGTCCAAATCTTCCAGCTGGAGAATAAGGTGCTGTCTGGCTTTCCCTGGGCTTGCAGAGTGGACCTCCATGGCCAGATTGGATTTGATGCTGCAGCTCAGTGGTGAGTTGACAACTACTGTGTGAGAGAATTGACTTACATTATTAATGGCTGAGGCTGGCTGTAGTGGCTCATGTCTGTAATCCCAGTACTTTGGGAGGCCAAGTGAGTAGATCACTTGAGGCCAGGAGTTTGAGACCAGCCTGGCCAACATGGTGAAATCCTGTCTCTAATAAAAATACAAAATGTTAGCCTGGCTTGGTGGCATGCACCTGTAGTCCCAGCTACCCCAGAGGCTGAAGCAGGAGAGTAGCTTGAGCTGGGGAGGTGGAGGTTGCAGTGAGCTCAGATGATGCCACTGCACTCCAGCCTGGGCAACAGAATAAGACTGTTGTCTCAAAAAAAAAAAAAAAAAAAAAAAAAGGTTGAGTCTTCAATAATTCAAAGACTGGGTTCCTGTGAGCAGCCCCAAAAGAGTCCAGGAGTTTAATCTGGAGTTGCTGTAATGTTGTGCCTAGAAAACTCACCTAGAAAATTTGGGGCTTGTTTGCACCAGAAATACTAGGAGAAATATCTTTTTTAGGTTTATTTACATGAGCTAAAAAAACAGTTATGAGGCTAAAAGAAACAGAATCTTATTTGAATTGAATTATTAAATATTATATTGAGATGCACAGTAAATTTCAGCATAGATTAATGTAAACTATTTTTGTCATTCTACCTTATTTAACAAATGATGGAAAGTATTACTGAACAACATGACACATAGATGAATCTTAATGGGTTAGTTATTCTTGTGATAGTCTTACTTGAAGTTACTGAGAATGAATGAATCAACTTCTGATGTTTTGCTTTAGATTTATTATTCTGCAGGTGATGTTGCCTGGTTTAATATAACTTAAATTTAGAGTCATACCATTCACAGTGAGAGAATATATAAGCATTTTCTTCTTTTCTTTCTTTTCTTTTGTTTCTTTTCTGAATTTAACGACAAATTTTCTATTTTGTGACAAAAGGAGGTTCATGAATAATTGTAGGAAGGTATTATTGAGTGAGAAAGTCAAGAGCTGTAGAACTTTGGACAACAAGATATCCTTTCCAAGAAGTTTTTTAAAAAGCAATTAAACTATCATTTAGGCATAAATGTGATTAAAACCACATTTTAAAAAACATCAATATGGTAGATAAAGACAAGCTTCAGGATACTGGCTCCTGTGCATTGCTGGCAGGGGAACTGGAACACATAGGCTAATCTATTTAAGCTACTGGCAATGTTCTAGTGTTTGTGTCAGGCAGTGTGTTCACAAGGGTTCATTGTGTTTATAAATAAATAAATAAGATGTTTTTAAAAATGTGACTGTACATGAACCAATAGTGATAATATGTCTTAAGCTAAGAATTTGGATCAGTCCAATTTGATACACTTGAGGTTCATTTAAAAAAAAAAACACACTTTTTTTTTCAAAAATAATGTTGGAGGAAATGACATGAATTACACTTTTCGAACTTTTTTTTTAAAGTTTTCAAACTTAGCTACACATTTTTATCACTAGCTCTGGAATCACATAAATTAGGTAAGCAATAATTTCCCCAAAAGCAACCAGACATGGAACCATAAACTGTGGTGGGAGGCAGAGGAGAAGGAGGGGACTGGAAGACAGAAGTGGAGACTAAATTAATAAACAAATGAAGTCTATCTGTATAGACGAAGAAATGTCCAGAATATAAAGTCATGAATCAAAAAATAATTTATTGGCTGACAGTGACCTCATTGACAAGGCCATTACATAAGTCATGAATACGCAACTATCTATTGAATATCTATTATGCTAGGTACGAGATACAGTTACATGCCTAGGTATGAGATACAGTTACACGCCTAGGTATGAGATACAGTTACACACCTCAAAGAGGCTTATAGCCTGAAGGTAAAAGGCCTAGCAGATTCTCAGCTTCAAATAAACCATTATCTTCCCTCATCTGAGAAAAATAAATTAGGGAATAAATGGAGAAAAGATCAGGGTACCTGTTTTGTATTAAATAAACTGGATATAAGTGTGGGAAACTTGATTCAATTTCCTATAGTAAAACCATCACATTTTTCCCCTAATAGTCACAGAACTTCCTTCCTTATATTTTGGAAGCAGAGAACTCAGTAATAAGGGATGATAGAAAGCCTTAAACATAAGACCTAACACCATAAAAACCCTAGAAGAAAACCTAGGAAAAACCATTCAGGACATAGGCATAGGCAAGGACTTCATGACTAAAACACCAAAAACATTGGCAAAAAAGCCAAAATAGACAAATGGGACCTAATTAAACTCCAGAGCTTCTGCACAGCAAAAGAAACAATCATTAGAGTGAACTGGCAACCAACAGAATGGGAAAAAATTTTTGCAGTCTATCCATCTGACAAAGGGCTAATATCCAGAATCTACAAGGAACTAAAACAGATTTACAGGAAAAAAACAAACAAACCCATTCAAAAGTGGGCGAAGGATATGAACAGACATTTTTCAAAAGAAGACATACATGACGCCAACAAACATGAAAAAATGCTCATCATCACTGGTCATTAGAGAAATGCAAATCAAAACTACATTGAGACACCATCTCACACCAGTTAGAATGACAATCATTAAAAAATCTGGAGACAACAGATGCTGGAGAGGATGTGAAGAAATAGGAACAATTTTACACTATTGGTGGGGGGTGTAAATTAGTTCAACCATTGTGGAAGACAGTGTGGCGATTCCTCAAGGACCTAGAAATAGAAATTCTATTTGACCTAGTAATCCCATTACTGGGTATATAACCCAAGGATTATAAATCATTCTATTATAAGGACACATGCACACGAATGTTCATTGCAGCACTGTTTACAATAGCAAAGACTTGGAACCAACCCAAATGCCCATTGATGATAGACTGGACATGGAAAATGTGGCACATATATACCATGGAATACTATGCAGCCATAAAAAACGATGAGTTCATGTCCTTTGTATGGACATGGATGAACCTGGAAACCATCATTCTCAGCAAACTGACACAAGAACAGAAAATCAAACACTGTATGTTCTCACTTACAGGTGGGTGTTGAACAACGAGAACACATGGACACAGGGAGGGAAGCATCACACACTGGGGTTTGTCGGGGGGAACTAGGGGAGGGACAGTGGGGGGTAGGGAGTTGGGGAGAGATAGCATGGGGAGAAATGTCAGATTATAGGTGATGGGGAAGAAGGCAGCAAATCACACTGCCATGTGTGTTCCTATGCAACAATGTTGCATGTTCTTCACATGTACCCCAAAACCTAAAATGCAATAAAAATAAAAGATATAATACAGAGAGATCTTGTATATTGGTTTACCCATTATCCCTCCTGGTAAGGTCTTGAAAAACTATGATACAACAGTTTTGAATAATACTATAATCCACATATGGAACCTGATACAGTCAAGATACAGAACATTCCTATCACCACAATGAATCTACCATGTTGTCATTTTATAGCCATTGTCTTCCACTGAAATCCCTTCCTTTGCTTTTTATTTCTGTGTAGTATTACATGATATAGATACATTGCAGTTTTTTTTTTTAACCATTTGCTCATTGAAGAACACCTGGGTTGTTTTCAGTTCTTTGCAATTACAAATAAAGCTGCAATAACATCCATGTACACTTTTTTTTATGTATAAGAATAGGTCTTAATTTCTCTGCAGTTCCTGGGGCACATTAATGTTATATGTGAAGTTTTTTTTAAAGAAACTGCCAAACTGTTTTCTAGAGAGGCTGTACCATTCTATATTCACACTAGCAATGTATGTGAGATCCAGTTTGATATGATTTAGCTGTGTCCCCACCCAAATCTCATCTTGAATTGTAGCTCCCACAATTCCAACATGTTGTGTGAGTGACCCAGTAGGAGGTAACTGAATCATAGGGGTGGGCCTTTTCTCTGCTATTCTCATGATAGTGAATAAGTCTTACGAGATCTGATGGTTTTTATAAAGGGTAGTTTCCCTGCACAAGTTCTCTTCTCATCTGCCACCATGTGAGAGGTGCCTTTCACCTTCTGCCATGATTGTGAAGCCTCTGTAGCCACAGCCAACTGAGTCCACTAAACCTCTTTCTTTTGTAAATTGCCCAGTCTTGGGTATTTATCAGCAGCATGAAAACAGGCTAATACAGTTTCTCCACACTTTCACCAGCATTTGATATTGTCACTCTTTTCACTTTAGTTATTCTGATAGGCATGCAATACTCATCACATTCCTAATTTTATTCCCTTAATGGCTAATGATGTTAAACATATGTTCATATGTTGGTTTGCCACATGTATATCTTCTTTGATGAAATGTCTGTTTGTTTTTTTTACTGTTAAGATTTGAGAGTTCATTACATACTGTCCTTTGTCAAATATGTGGTCTGCAAATATTTTCTCCAAGGTTGTAGCTTGTCTTTTTATTCTTTTAATGGAGAATTTTGCAGAGCAAAAGTTTTTGGTGTTGATGGAGCCTAATTTATCAAGTTATTTTTAATAGATCATGTTTTTAGTGTCAAGTATAAGAACTCTTGCTTAGGCCTACATCCTAAAGATTTTTTTCCTATATTTTTCTTAAAGTTTTATTTTGTTCTATAGTTTACATTTAAATCTATAATCCATTTGGATTAATTTTTGTATATATATTTTTTTGTTTTGCTTATGGATGTCTAGTTTCTGAGCACAATTTATTGAGCAGGCTATCTTCACTGAATTGCTTTTGTACTTTTGTCAAAAATCAGTTGAGCATATTTATGAGTCTATTTCTGAGTTCTCTGTTCTGTTCTACTGTGCGTATCCCTCTGGCACTATCACAGTCCTGATTACTGTAGTTATATAATAAATATTGAAATTTGGTAAATGATTCTTTACATTTTATTTTTCTCTTTCAAAATCGTTTTACTATTCTAATTCCTTTTACTTTCTGTATACATTTTAGAATAAACTTGTCTATATATAAGAAGATATGGCAGGGATTTTGATATAAATTGTGTTAAACCTATATATCAGTTTCAGGAGAATTAATATGTTTACTAGATTTAGTCTTTTAATCTATGAACACAGTACATCTAGATCTCTCTCTCTCTCCTTTCCTCTTTGGCCTTCCTTCACTCTCTCTCTCCCTTTCTTCCTTTCCTTCTTTTTCCAATCCTTTTCTTCACTCTCTCCTTTCCTTTCTCTTCTCTCCTTTTTCTTTTTTTTTAAAATTAGTTTTGTAGTTTTTAGCACACACGTCCTGTACATGTTTTGCTAGATTAGGACCTAAATATTTATTTTTTAAGCAATTATAAATGGTGTTGCATTCTTAATTTTGGTGTTCACATGTTCATTGCTAGTATGTAAAAACAGAACTTATTTGGTATATATATTTTTTGTATTCGGTGACCTTGCTGAACTCAAACTCATTTATTTTATGTTTTTTTTTTTTTTTTTGGATAGATTCCTTGCCATTTTCTAAGTAGACAATCATTTAATCTTCAAACACTTTTATTTGTTTCTTTGTGACATATATGCCTTTTGCTTCTTTTTGTTGCCTGTTGCTCTGGCTAGAACTTCCAGCTATGCTGAATAAGACAGCCTTGCATTGTTCCAATCTTAAGTATTTAGTGTTAAGTATAATATTTATTGCAGATTGTGTTGTAGATACCGTTCATCAATTTGAAGACATTTCTCTCTGTACCTGGTCCCCCTCTATTCTTAATCTTCTGAAAAAAATTTTAAAGTAATGAATAGGTGTTGAATTATGTCATTGCTTTTTCTGCATTGATTTTTGTGATTTTTTTTTTGTTCTTCTTTAGTCTGCTTACATAGTGGTTTACATTGATTGCACTATATTGCACTATTGAAGCCTCCCGGAAATAATTCCCACTTGGTGATGATGTATAACTCTGTTTACATATTGATGAATTCTATGTGCTAATATTATTTTGGGCTAGGTATGGTGTGCACCTGTACTGCCAGAAACTAGAGAGGCTGAAGTTGGGAGGATCACTTGACTCTAGAAGTTTGAATTCAGCCTGAGCAACATAGTAAGACCCCATCTCTAAAGAGAAAACTCCAAAACATAATATTTTGAAGATTTTTGCATCTATATTAATGTGAGGTATCGGTATTTTATTTTTTGTACTGTCTTTGTCTTGCTTTGGTATCAGAATAATATCAGTTTCATTAAATGAATTGGGATGTGCTCCTTTCTCTTTTACAGAATGTTATATAATACAGTCCTTTGTCTTTTATTTTCTAGAATTATTGTGTAGAATCAATGTTAATTATTCTCTAAACATTTTGTAGAATTCTCTAGTGAAACCATTGGTCCTGAAGATTTCTTCTTGAGGAGTTTTAAAAATTACAAATTCAATTTTCTTAACATTTATAAGACTATTCAAAATTTCAATTTTATATTGGATGAATTGTGATTTGTTAAAGAAAAATTATTCAATGATACTTGTAAAGCATGGTAAGGAAGACTTTATTCAGGACCATTGTGATGGGTATAGGGACCACTGCAACGGGGTCTTGCAGTGGGGGAAAGACATTGGTTCAACTCTGAATACAGCATAAGCAAGGAGAAATTTATAGCCAAGGAGCAGTGTAGGGGGTCAGTGGATGGAAAATTACTAAGAGAAAACATCAGGAGTCAAGGGGATTCTGGCTAAACCAACCTAACAGGATTCTTGCCAAAGGCAAGCCAGGGTGATCAGGTATCACTTGGAGGATGTTAGAGGTTGAGGAGCCTGAACACATATGGAATATGGGGGATTCTTTTCAAACTGACTTAGCAGTGTTCTTTGCTAAAATTGGACTTTACAAGGAAGTACACAGATGGGTTCAGCAGAAGGTTCTGAAGCCCCACTAAAGCTTGGCTAAGTAAGGAATCTTTGTCAGGTGGTTTGTGTTTTTCAAGAAATTCATAATTTTGTCTAAGTTTTCAAATTTATATATGCAGAGTTGTTAGTAGTATTCCTTTTGAAGTCTTCAAATAACCTTTGGATACCTGGTATTAATAATTTGTGTCTTCTTTCTCCTTCTGTCAGTCTTGCTAGAGGTTTGCTAATTGCATTGACAGTTTTGAAGTGCTATCTTTTTGTTTTATTGCTTTTCCTATACTATTTTTCTGTTTCAATTTAATTGCTTTTTTGCTTTTATTGTTATTATTTCCTCTTTATGTTTGCTGTGGGTTTATTTGTTACTTCCCAGTGAAGGATGAAGGCCAAGATGCCCATATGGTCTTTGACATGTGTGAAAGTGGAAATGGAAGTCATCACCTCATTATTAGTCAGTCAGGATGAAAGTCTCAGCTCCCTATTAGGCCTTCTCTGACATCAACTTGGTGGTTGCTGGGGTCCCTCCTTGCAGCCTCCCAAGGGTGGAAGTATAGGCTCTTCACTTAGTCTTTGCTAATTATAGTGGGGATGAAGTCACCATTTTTTTCTCTGGTACTTGGCTGTAATGGACTGGTTATTATCTAAAAATCATTCTAGGCTGCTTTTGATCTGATTCTTTGGCTGATTTTGAGTCCAGCCTTATTATTATTTTTTATTTATTTATTTTTTGTGACTGTATGTGTTTCCTGGTTGCCAGCCTTTTCAGCTTCAAATCTGGGATATCTGAGAAAAAAAAAAACAACATTCAGGAAATGTACCACCAAATTTCTTTTCCAATCTCTGTTATCTATTTTTCTACTCTCTACCTTCATGTGTTGAAAAGTCTTAGGTCCCACATATAAGTGGGAACATGTGATTTTTGTTTTTTGTGCCTGTCTTATTTCACTTTAAGATAATGACTTTCATTTCCAACCATGTTGCTGCAAATGATGTCATTTTACTCTGTTTAATGGCTGAATGGTATTCCATTGTTCAGATATATCATATTTTATTTATCCATTCATTTGCTGATGGACACTTGTGATTCTGTCTCTTAGATATTGTGAATAGTGCTGTAATAAACATTCAAGTACATATATATTTTTGATATATTGATTTTTCTATTCCCAGTAATAGGATTGCTAGATTGAATGGTGATTCTACTTTTGTTTTTGACAAATTTCCATAGGGTTTTCCATAGTAGTCGTACTAGTTTATGTTCCTACCAAAAGTGTGTAAGAGCTCCCTTTTCTGTGCATTCTCACCATCATCTGTTTTTTTGACTTTTTAACGATAGCTATTCTGACTTGTGTGAGATGAAATCTTTTTTTTTTTTCTTTTTTCCTGAGACAGGATCTCTTTGTTGCCCAGGTTGGAGTGGAGTGGCATGATCTCAGCTCACCACAACCTCTGCCTCCTGAGCTCAAGCCATCCTTGTACCTCAGCTCCCCAAGTATCTGGAACCACAGGCATGTGCCACCATGCCCTGCTAATTTTTTGTAGTTTTTGTAGATACTGTGTCTCACGATGGTTCCCAGGCTGGTCTCAAACTTCTGAGCTCAAGTGATCTGCCCGCCTTGATCTCCCAAAGTGCTGAGTGATCTCCCAAAGTGCTGAGATTACAGGCATGAGCCACTGCACCCAGCCTCACTGTGGTTTTGATTTGCATTTTTCTGACGATTAGTAATGTTAAGCATTTTTTTTGCATACCTGTTAGCCTTTGCGTGATTCTTCGGGGAAATGTCTGTTCATGTCCTTTGCCCACCTTTTAATGAAATTATTTTTTGCCTGTTGAGTTAAGTTCCTTGTATATCTGGATATTAGCAAACTATCAAAAGGATAGTTTGCAAATATTTTTATCCATTCAACAGGTTGTATATTCACTGTACTGATTTTATTTTTATTTATTTATTTATGCTATGCAGAAGCTTTTTAGTTTAATTAAGTCCCATTTTTCTATATTCTGCTTTTGCTGCCCAGGCTTCTAAGCCTTTTTGACCTTTAGTCATAAATTCTTTGCTTAGACCAATGTCCTGGTGAGTTTTTCCTATATTTTCTTTGAGTATTTCTTATAGTTCCAGTTTTACATTTAATTATTTAATCCATTTTGAATTGACTTTTGTACAGGATGAGAGATAGGGGTCCAGTTTAATTATTCTGTATGTGACTATACAATTTTCTCAGCATCATACATTAAAGAGGGTATCCTTTCCCCAATGTATGTTCTTGTTGGCTTTGTTGAAGATCAATTGGTTATAAGCATATGCGTTTATTTCTGGGTTCTCTATCATATTTCATCCATCTATTTGCCCATTTTTATGCTGATACCATGCTGTTTTGGTTACTATAGTCTTGTGATATATTTTTAAGTCAGGTAGTACGATGCCTCTAAGTTTGGTCTTTTTGCTTGGAATTATTTTGACTGTTTAGGCTCTTTTTTGGTCCTATATAATTTTTTTTTTCTAATTCTGTGAAGAATAAAAGTATTTTGATAGGGACTGTATTGAATCCGTAGATTGTTTTGGGCATTATGCTTATCATGAACATGGGATGTTTTTCCATTTGTTTGTGTCATCTTCAATTTCTTTCAATAGTGTTTTGAGTTTTTTGTGGTAGAGATCTTTCTCTTCCTTGGTTAAATGTATCCTAGGTATTTTTTTTTTGTAGCCATTATAAATGAGACTATCTTATTTCTCAACTAGTTTATTACAGGTATACAGAAATGCTACCGATTTTTGCACACCAATTTTATAAACTGCAACTCTACTGAATTCATTTATACTAATCTGAGAGTTTTTTGGTGGGGTCTTTATGTTTTTCCAGATATAAGATCATATTATCAGCAAAGCTGAAGAGTTTAAATTCCCCATTTCAAATTTGAATGTCTTTTATTTACTTCTCTTTCCTGATTTCTCTGAGAATCTTAAAATCCTGATTAAAATGTTTTCATTACTGAAAATGTCAGGTACTTTGTTTCATATATTTATTTCAAATAAAATAAATATCTGTCTCTTTTATTATCTCCTGTTACCTGTTATTTCATTACTTGCAAATTAGACCTCAAATTGAACATCATGTGTATGCCAAGGTTGATAGTTAAGCCTATGTCTGTTTACTGAATAACAATGACTTTTTCCATCCTCCCAAATGACCTTCAGGTCATAAGATCATTTATATCTTTTTTTCTTTTTTTAAATTTAAATTTAAATTTGAGTTTTAGATTCAGGGGACACGCATGCAGGTTTATTACAAGGGTATATTGTGTAATGCTAAAATTTGGGCTACTATTGATCCCATCACCCAAATAGTGAATATAGTACCTGATAGGAAGTTTTTCAGCCCTTGACCCCCTTCCTCTTTCCCTCATTTTGGAGCACCAGTGTCTATTGTTCCCATCTTTATTTCCATTTCTATACAGGGCTTAGCTTCCATTTATAAGTGAGAATATGCAATAATTGGTTTTCTGTTTCTATGTTAATTTGCTTAGGATAATGGCCTCCAGCTGCAGTCATGTTGCTGCAAAGGACATGATTTTATTTTTTTTATGGCTGTGTAGTATTACATGGTGTATATGTACCATATTTTCCTTATCCAATTCACTGCTCATAGGCACCTATGTTGTTTCCATGTCTTTGTTACTTTGAGTAGTGCTGTGATAAGCATGACTACAGGTGTCTTTCTGGTAGAATAATGTATTTTCCTTTGGCTATATACCCAGTCACAGGACTGCTGGGTCTAATGGTAGTTATACTTTCAGTTATTTGAGAAATCCTTAAAGTTCTTTCCACAGGAGCAGAACTAATTTACATTTCCACCAACAGCATTATCTATATTTTTCTTATGGTATTTTCTATAGTTTACATACACTTTTTGGCATTGGTATATACTGGAGAGCCATAAAAAGGCTCACAGTTCAAGCAGGAAGGCAAAACAAGTTCATAGTTTGTTGATGTAGAATACTACATGAAGAAGTAGAGGTATGAAATAAGGGATCTCATCTCCTTGGGTGGCTTTTTAAAAATAAATTATATTGCAGACTTTATATATTTGAAGAACTATTTGAAGACAAAGGTTAAACCTAGGCTGATAATGTGTTTTCCTAGAGAGCATTTTGTTTTTACTTAATTCTGCCAAGGATTGGGGGAATATCTATGTGGAATTACATTAATTTGGTTTTAGGGATTACCTGGGTTTGAGGCTGAGCATCAGTATTGCAAGGGCCAGTCTACCTCTATTTCACCATTACTCCTGGGATAGAACTGCTCCAACCCAACGTGTGAATGCTCCTGTGCTCCCCACCTTCCCAGAGGGTTCCAAACTCTAACTCTTATCTCCTTAAACTTACAGTACATTAAAAAGAACTGCTCAGACACTCTTCTTTTCAATGGCCTCTCCTGAGTTAACAAATGTGTCTAAGAATAAGCAACACAAAAAGTCACACTTATAACCCAGGACTTCCATCTTCTGAAACTTGGCCTGATGATTCTCCAATATATTGTATCTGTGATGTCTTAAAGTAGATTTTAAAATTTTCCCAGATTTTCTACTTTTTCTATGTAGGAAAATTAGTTCCAGTCATCTACTTTGCTATTACCAGATGTGCAAACATTGATATGGCTTCTTTTTTGGAAGAGCCAAGGTAAAAATAATTATCATAAAAATGCTATTGCCATTGGTATTTTATAGACAAGATTCTGCTACTTAGCATGATTCTTTCTTGAACTCCAAACACTATAATTTTAGACTAGGGAGTAATAGTACTGACCACTTTGCCTTGATCCTTGTTTTACTGAGGATGGGGAAAGAGAAGTGATTTATATAGGAGTGGGTAGAGCTAGAATTATTACCAGATCTGAGTATACTATTCCTCAGCTGCCCACACAATGTACCTATTTAATAAAATAAGACACTACCATAGGAACCATCAGTAGTAACTATGTTTGGTAGAATGATTAAACTTTTTATTTAAAACGTTACCTGATATGAGAAAATACATACTTTCTAGAAATACTTTAATTCTTCCATGAGTGTTGTTTTATAAAGATTTCTTCCTGGATTTTTTTTTTTTTGCAGTTTTCCAAGGAATGTCTGCTTCCACAGTCCAAAGATCATCTTAATGCACAATTCTTTTAACATTAGTGAGAGCTGCTTCTTTATAAAGCTGTTTTCATTGCAGGAGTTTTCTATTGACAGTGTTGCTGCTCTCTTCTTTTTCATATTCTTCTTTTCTCTGGCAGTCAATTGTTTTTGATTATTCTATACGAACCTCTTCCCTTCACAAGCAACATTTCCTCTCACATCTTTCTTCTTTGAAATTTAAATAAATTTTTCCCAACTATAAGGAGACGGATCTTTATTCTCTAATAAAAACCTATTAAATCAAAATGGTCCATTCAGTCAAATTTTAATAAAAGATAGAAAGAAGTTTCTGAATAAATATTATGATGTATAACTGACATATGTATCAGAAATATAATTAAATTGCATGTTACTTACTGACTTCATTATCATAGCTGTATAAATGGAGATTACTAACTTGCTTTTAGCCACATTTGGTTTATAAATTACCATGCCAAAAAATTTACTTCTGTGCTTCAATTTCTGTAAAATGATTAAAATCCCAGAGGAAGACGAAGATTATAAAGCCTACATATAGGATTACAGCATTATTTATAGCATGAATCTTGGTTTCTGGTACTTCTGACTTCAAAGCTTTGCAAAGATTACATAGAAATACTGCTCTTAATCACCCTCTCTGAGATCACCAGAGAACTGTCTTCTAGCATAGCATTTGTCCTAATTACTATAAATCTTCTCTTGTAAAAAGTAGAAACAATCATTATTGTAGTTTCTCAGAAATTTGGTAAATATATATAAAATCAGATGAAAGAGAGAAAAATAGCAGACTCTTATGGCTATGGCATTACAGAACTGGAAAGACCCTTGGAGACAATCAGGCTAGTGCTATTAGGACTATTTCCTCTTTTTGTAGATGAGTAAACTGTAAAGTTTCGAGGATGATGTTTCTTACTGCTGATAATGCTGATTGTCCAAAGACTACCAGAGAGACTTATAGTCACAAGAATTTGGGTTACTTGATGTAAGAAGGAAGACATCCCATCAGCAAGTGTGGCATGTCTCACTCTGTAAGAGTGTAGTGGAAGGACTTGTTATATAATTTGGCTTCATGCTAGATGATTTGCGGGAAGATTTAAGGAGGCAGGTATTTGCCATGAATTGCTTATTGTCAGGAAATGTGAGTAATTCTATGATTGAGGAACAATAATTTTTATACAGGAGGCAGGAGAAACAAAATGGGGCTAAGGCTGTAATTGCCAAGAATCAGGCACTTGTGATAGTTGGAAGAAGAAAGTGTTCATCAATTCCTATCATTTCTGCATGTCCAAATAGTCTCCAAAATAAATTCTTAATATTATTTATATTATTGTTTCTGTCAGAGATAAATTCTATTAACTTCTTTGTGTACTTAGCTTTTTCTCCTATGTACGTTCATTTCTCAAATACATTTATTAATGATAAATGATTATGTACATATTTTTGTGATACATGTAATAATTTAATGCATTCACATAATTTGTAAAGATCAAGTCAGTGTAACTGGGATATTCATTATCTTAAACATTTGTCTTTATACTAAAAGCATGTGAATAATTCTCTTCAAGCAATTTTGAAATATATAATAATTTTTTTTTTATTGTACTTTAGGTTCTGGTATACATGTGCAGATCATGTAGGGTTGTTGCATAGGTGTGCACATAACCAGGTGGTTTACTGCCTCCATTCCCCTTTCATCTATATCCAGCATTTCTCTTCACGTTATCCCTCCCCACCCTCCTCACCCCACACTGTCCCTCCCTTAGCCCCCAGCAACTGACCCCAGTGTGTGGTGCTCCTCTCCCTGAGTCCACGTGTTCTCATTGTTCAACACCCACCTATGAGTGAGAACATGTGGTGTTTGGTTTTCTGTTCTTATGTCAGTTTCCTGAGAATGAGGGTTTCCAGATTCATCCAAGTCCCTACAAAGGACATGAACTCATTGTTTTTTATGGCTGCGTGGTATTCCATGGTTTATATGTGCACATTTTCTTTGTCCAGTCTATCATCGATGGGCATTTGGGTTGGTTCCAGGTCTTTGCTATTGTAAACAGTGCTGCAATGAATATACGTGTGCATGTGTCCTTATAATAGAATGGTTTATAATCCTTTGGGTATATACCCAGTAATGGAATTGCTGGGTCAAGTGGAATTTCTATTTCTAGATCCTTGAGGAATTGCCATACTGTCTTCTACAATGGTTGAACTAATTTAGACTCCCACCAACAGTGTAAGAGTGTTCCTATTTCTCCACATCCTCTCCAGCATCTGTTCTCTCCAGATTTTTTAATGATCACCATTCTAATTGGTGTGAAATGATACCTCAATGTGGTTTTGATTTGCATTTCTCTAATGACCAGTGATGATGAGAATTTTTTCATATGTTTGTTGGCCTCATGTATGTCTTCTTTTGTAAAGTGTCTGTTCATATCCTTTGTCCACTTTTGAATGGGCTTATTTGTTTTTTTCTTGTAAATCTGTTTTAGTTCTTTATAGATTCTGGATATTAGCCCTTTGTCAGATGGGTAGACTGCAAAAATTTTTTCCCATTCTATTGGTTGTTGATTCACTCTAATGACTGTTGCTTTTGCTGTGCAGAAGCTGTGGAGTTTGATTAGGTCCCATTTGCCTATTTTGGCTTTTGTTGCCAATGTTTTTGGTGTTTTGGTCATGAAGTCCTTGCCTACACCTATGTCCAGAATGGTTTTCCTAGGTTTTCTTCTAGAGTTTTTATGGTGTTAGGTCTTATGTTTAAGTCTTTAATCCATCTGGAGTTAATTTTAGTGTAAGGTGTCAGGAAGGGGTCCAGTTTCTGCTTTCTGCACATGGCTAGCCAGCTTTCCCAACACCATTTATTAAACAGGGAATCCTTTCCCCATTGCTTGTTTTTGTCA
>CAUYLG010015139.1:0-25546 GCA_963573385.1 Cacajao melanocephalus | reverse complement strand
ATGTGGTGTTAAAGTCTCCCACTGTTATGGTGCGGAAGTCTAAGTCTCTTTATAAGTCATTAAGAACTTGTCTTATGCATCTGAGTGCTCCTGTATTGGGTGCATATATATTTATGATCATTAGCTCTTCTTGTTGCATTGATCCTTTTACCGTTATGTAATGTCCTTCTTCGTTTCTTTTAGTCTTTATTACTGTTAAAGTCTGTTTTATCAGAGATGAAAATTACAACTCCTATGTTTTTTTGTTTTGTTTTGTTTTGTTTTGTTTTGTTGCTCTCCATTTGGTTGGTGAATCTTCCTCCATCCGTTTGTTTTGAGTCTTTGTGTGTCCTTGCATGTGAGATAGATCTGGATACAACATACTGATGGGTTTTAACTTTTTATTCAATTTGCCTGTCTGTGTCTTTGGGGCATTTAATCCACTTAAATTTAGGATTAATATTAATATATGTGAGTTTAATATTGTCATTTAATACTAGCTGGCTGTTTTGCCCATTAGTTGATATAGATTCTTCATTATGGTAATACTCTTTACCTTTTGGTAAGCTTTTAGGATGACTGATACTGGTTGTTTCTTTCTGTATGTAGTGCTTCTTTCAGAAGCTCTTGTAAAGCAGGCCTGGTGGTGATGAAATCTCTGAGTACTTGTTTGTTCGTGAAAAATCTTATTTTTCCTTCACTTATGAAGCTTAGTTTGGCTGGATATGAGATTCTGGGTTGAAAATTCTTTTCCTTGAGGATATTGAATATTGACCCGCACTCTCTTCTAGTTTGTAGGGTTTCTGCTGAGAGATCTGCTGTGAGTCTCATAGGCTTCCCCTTATGGGTAACCTGACCTTTCTCTCTAGCTGCCCTTAGAATCTTCTCCTTTATTTCAACCCTAGTGAATCTAACGATTATGTGTCTTGGAGTTGCTCTACTTGAATATCTTTGTGGTGTTCTCTGAATCACCTGGAGTTGAGTATTATCCTGCCTTACTAGGCTAGGAAAGTTTTCCTGAATAATATCCTGAAGAATATTTCCCAGCTTGGATTCATTCTCTTCAGGGCATTCAGGTACACCTATCAAACGTAAATTAGGTCTTTTCACATAGTCCCATATTTCTTGGAGACACTGCTCATTCGTTTTTACTCTTTTTCTCTAATCTTGTCTTCTCGTTTCATTTCATTAAGTTGGTCTTTGACCTCTGATATCCTTTCTTCTGCCTGATCAATTCGACTGTTAAAACCTGTGCATATTTCATGGAGTTCTCGTATTGTATTTTTCAGTTCCATTAATTCACTTATATTCCTCTCTAAATTGTCTATTCTCGTTAGCATTTCATCAAACCTTTTATCAAGGTTCTTAGTTTCTTTACATTGGGTTAGAAGATGTTCTTTTAGCCCAGAGAAGTTTCTTATTATCCACCTTCTGAAGCCTAGTTCTGTTAATGGAACGCACTCGTTCTCCATCAGGCCCTGTTCCCTTGTTGATGAGGAACTGTGATCCCCTGTAGAAGGAGAGGCACTCCGATCTTGGGTATTTTCAGCCTGTTTAAGGTGGTTTCCTCCCATCTTTGTGGATTTATCCACCTGTCGTCTTTGTAATTGCCAACTTTCAAGTTGGGTCTCTGAGTGGACGTCCAGCTTGTTGAGTCCCTTAATTGGCATTTTTAAAAGAAAAGATTCTCATTGGTTGTGACTGTCTGGTTGGATCAACAGATAATTTTCAATTAAAAGAAACCCTCCCAAATAAGTGGGTGCATTCATGTTTGACAGATGGACAATGGCACTTCCGCAGGACAAGTGCTCTCCATGCAGGCAGGGACCTTTGGTTTGTTGACTGCAACATGCCCAGGACCTAGAACAATGCCTTGCACATAGTGGGGACTCAGCATATACTTGTTAGATGAATGAATATACGAATGGTTATCTCGTATTCATTGTTTAAAATGTAAAGAGGTAATAACATGGGGAAGAAACTCATGTTGTCAGGCTTTTAAAAAGCAACATAAGGGCTGGGCACAGTGGCTCACCCCTGTAATTTCAGCACTTTGGGAGGTCGAGGTGTGCAGATCACCTGAGGTCAGGAGTTCGAGACCAGCCTGGCCAACTTGGCGAAACCCTGTCTCTACTAAAAATATAAAATATTAGCTGAGTGTGGTGGTGGGGGCCTATAATTGCAGCTACTTGGGAGGCTGAGGCAGGAGAATCACTTGAACCCAGGACGCAGAGGTTGCAGTGATCCAAGATCACACCACTGCTCTCTCCAGCCTAGGCGACAGAGTGAGACTCTGTCTCAAAAAGAAAAAAAAAAAGCGACATAAGATACAGAATAAACAATATCCATCATTCATTCATTCATTCAACAAATATTTAGTGAACTGCACTACACATGGGGAAAAGACAGGGTTGATGAAGCATTAAACAAGTTAGCATATTGTATTAGGCTGCTAGAGCTGCCGTAACAAAACTACCACAAACAGGGTGGCTTAAACAACAGAATTTTATTGATTTTGGAGGCTGGAAATCCAAGATCAAGATGATGGTAGAGTTGGTGTCTGGTCTGCAAGACCTCTCCTTGTCTTGCAGATGACTGCGTTTTCTCTGAGTTCTTACAATACAGTTCAGGCCTTTATTCCTGATGTCACTCTTCTTATAAGGACACTAGTCCTATTGGATTAGTGCCCCACCCTTACGACCTCATTTATCCTTACTTACCTTAAAGGCCCTATCTCTAAATACAGTCACATTGAAGATTAGAGCTTCAATATATGACTCGGGATGTGAGGGACACAATTCGGTTCATAACACATATGTAAAGAGCTTAGAAATAATGTCTGGCTCATACTAAGCCATGTGTAAATGTTGGATATTATTGTCGTTAGAAAATATACAAACTACATTGGTTATTATTGCATTCTCATTGAGGGATGAAATTACAAGTGATTTTATCTTATACTTTTCTATATTTTCCAGAATTTCTACATTGAACAGTTTTACTAACTGAGGGGGTAAAAACACCACTATTCAGTAAAAGATATGGTTGAATATTCTTTGCAGCTCTCCAACCATTTTATCATGTGTTAAAAGCCTTTGCTCCAGATGGGGTAGCTATCCTTAGTGGACTCTTTGTTGGGCTTCAAGTTTTTGGCTCAAGTCTCCGAATATGTGGTTGTTGGGATAAAAAGAACCAAGGACCTGATTCAGCTCACCCAACCCTGTCAGCCAGAGCTTCCACTAGGAGCTGCAGTAATGAGGACAGAGGATGCCTCATACTGTGTGTCAGTGCCACAGCCACACCCTCTGGAGGGCTGGAAAGACCTTCAGCAGGAGGATGGTGAGTGGATCAGTTTGAGTTCTTGGCTCCAAACTGACTAAACAAAGTCTGCACTGACTATTTTAATCAGAAAAATAGTGCATTAAAGAATACGTTCATTTATAAAAGCCTCAACTTTTGCGGCAGTTCAAGAAACGGGCTCAAATTTCAGTTTCCAAAATGACTTCCAGAACCATCCACCATCCATGGCTTTCTGTTACCACCCTTGTGCCAGCAAAGTAGATGCCATGTGTAGGACTTTCTCTCATTCACTTCTGGCTTTTACATCAAAGGCTCACGAAAGTGTGTTTCATCGGTACAGTCTAAGTCACTTATCCACTCCTAGCTGCAAAGGAAGCTTGAAAAGTGAGTTTTCTGGCTTCTACCAGAGATGCTTGCAGTGTGGGAAACTATCAAAATGTAGGAGAGTATTCCAAAATGTAGGGGAGAGGGTTCACCACTGTTAGAGAAGCATGGCCCAGGTGTCCTAAATGCAGAAAAACCTGAGTCCAGAGTGGCTGAGCCCATCCTATGCTGGTCTTATGCCCACTAGCAGACTGGATACAGAATGGACACTAGACCTTGAAGGCCTAGAGGGTGGTCACTCATCTGTGATGATGAAAAGCCAGCAAAGGCAGCAGAGTCATGGCCAGTTAGTCCTGGTACTCAAAAGCCTTTAGATGGGTCCTGCCTTTACCAACAAACAAAGAAAGAAGCAGAGGCTTACCCACGGCTGCCCAGCATGACAGAATCAGAGCCAGGACTGGGAGTGGTATCCTTTGCCCCACTATGATGTCTAGCAAACTCTTACCCCAAGATTTTGGGCTCAATTCAAACATTTTTTGAATATTTGAGGTTTCCCTTGAGTTAGGCTAGGATCAACTCTGTCATCATGTACTCATCATGTTGGACTGCTGTTATTTCTGCTTTCTAATTTGTCTCACTCCAACCCCTAGTTTTCAGGAGGCAATGGACATAAAGCATATGTATGTGAACATTAGCTGAAAGAGTGAATAAATGAAAAACGAATAAATGGGAGTCAAGAGTCCAGAACTGCTATGTGACCTGAGACAGTTGTTTGCCTTTCCAGATGTTAGTCTTCTGCTCTGTCAGATGGGGTGATATCCTCTGCATTCGTTGGGTCAGACCCCATGTCAGGGCTGTAAATAGATTATTAGACTCCTGCCTGCCAGCCCTCTCAGAGATGCTGATCTGGGAGGAGATAGGTGTGAACATGGCTGGCCACTATGGTGGCTGGGTTTGTTGGCTAAGGGCTGAGAGGGATATCCAAGGGCTCCCCAGCCTGGCCTGGGCATTTCTGGGCCCTGGGTTCCATGGATGCCCATGCAGTCTAGAGCCCTGAGTCACAGTGTCTGCCCATGCCTGCTGATGGTCCACACATGGAGACCCACAGAAAAGGAAGAAGATCTTGGGAACTCAGGACAAGAAAGAACAAATACCATTACTCAGTGGAAGGAACAGGCCTAGAGAGGAGAGAGACCTGGCCATGATCCCACAACCAGGCTAGGGCCTTCCTGTCCCCATCCCTTAGGGGAAGCCAAGCCATGTTCAGAGGAAAACAGAAAAATGCTTGGCTAAGCTATAATCAGTCACAGCTCCAGTACTGGTTTTTGAATTAAAATATTCACAAGTAGCAGAGACATCTGTAGGGAGAGTAATGGGATGCGACATCCTGCTGGAGGCCAAGCTAAATGTGTCCCATGACATCACTCTGAAGAGGAGGCTGCCAGAGCTGCACAGGGCCTGGAGTGCTCCTGCAGCCCAGTGCCGCAGAGGCAGGCTGGGCCTGAGACTTGAGGCCTGGCTCCTGGCTCCCTGCTCTGTGAAGAAATGCTCTGTTGGCCCTCTGGCCTTTGGGGAAATTATCTGACCACCTCCCTAGGCCAATCTTGTCTGTGGAGATAGATTCTTTCTGCCTAGCCTTCTGGTTCCCCTGGGTCTCCTCCTCAGTACCAGTAGATCTCCAGTTATGAGATCCCAGCAAAGTCCCTGCTGGGCTCTGGCTGAGTTCAAGCTGGAGCAGCTCTCCCAGGAAGCCAAATCCTATGATGGAGAAGGTGTAGGATCCTATTGTAAAGATTGGAAGTGACTCAGAGGCACACAACTGCACTCTTGCACCACTGCAAGGTGCACACAGGCCTGGACACATACACGCCATGTATTTGTACTACAGATACAGGCCCCCCCACACTCACACCCAGCTGCCGAGCTGTGAGCACACATTCACTCATGGTTATTGGTCTCTGGTGGGCCTGAAGAGATCTCATGCTCTTCCACTCTCTGCTTCCCGACTTCTGCTCTCTGGTTTCCTACCCTCTTCTTCCTGGGCTGTGGTTCAGCCAGTTCCTGGCCTGGGCCGGGCTGCCTGAGCGCTGTCCTCGGTGCTGGAGGCCTGGTGGGCTCCGCATGCTTGAGGAAAACAAGCAAGGGCTTTGGGAGGAGGTGATCTTGCATGGAGGTGTAGATGTCCATGGGGTGCCCAACAGAATGCCTAGTTTTATTCTTTCAGAAAATGTGCAACTGGGCTTTCTCCTTTCAATTCCAGACACTGAAACAGGTGTCCAAACCCTCAGCCCACCAGTATGAGCATCTGTGTCTGTGTGTGGCTATATGGCCATTCATTGTGGTTATAAGGGGCTTTTTCAGACCTCGTGGGCCACACATAGTTATGTATGAAGACTGGGATTGTCTGCTTCCTCATGAGACACCTGTGATTCCATGTGGTTGCCTGTGACCATTCCTCACCGCTTTGCAGAGGTGGCACCCAAAGGCTCCCCATGTCTCAAACTCGGGTCCTAGGGCGCGTTGGTGTCAGCGGGCACCAGCCCACAGGGGTGTGCACCTCCCAGGACACGTAACCGCGACCCGGCTGCCATTCGCGCCTGCCCAGCCATAAAATCCAGGCTGCGAGTCGCGCGGGGGCAGGGTCGCGCGTGGATGGGGTGGGTGGCGGCGGGGTGGGCTCAATGTCGCGCTCCGGAACTCGTCGCCCATGCGCCCTCTCCAGCCGGTTTCCCCAGAACGCCAGGTACTGACGTTGGGGAGCGGGGCCGGAGAGGGCTGGTTCGCTCTGCGGCCGGGCCCCTCCCCCGCCCGGGAGCTCGGCGGTTCAGACAAGGCGGTCAGCTCGGGGCGAAGCCCAGACCCGGCCCGGCTGCGGGGCTGGCAGTGGGGCTCGGGTGCGAGCGCGCGCCGCGCCCTCCCCCTTGCGCCGTCTCCGCAGAGGCGCGGGGAGGCGGGAGCTGCGGAGCCGGAGGGCGGGGGCTAAAAATACCCGGCAGCGGCGGCGGCGGCGGGGCTACTGCTGGGGCTGCTGGGCTGCGGGGCTGCGGGGCTGCGGGCCTGGGAGGCCGGGCCGGGCCGGGCCAGGCCCCGCTGACCGCCATGCTGACCTTCTTCCTCGTGTCGGGGGGCTCCCTCTGGCTGTTCGTGGGTAAGTGCCCGTCCCGTCTGCGTCCCCGACTCCCATCTCCCGCAGGCTATGGGTCTTCGCCCGAGGTGGGGGAGTTACATCTCTGCGGCCGCCGAACCCCATCCCCAGCTGCTGAGCTGTCCCATCAAGGTCCCCAGGGCCTCCTGGGTACACCCTCCGCCCCCAGTTCCCGCCGGCTCCAGGCCGGGTTGGAGGAGCACCTGGGTCTTCGGACGGGGATAGGGGGCTTGCTCTCTGCGACCCCACCACAGCCCCTCCCCCAATTCTTGCCTCCCCCTTCCCTGATGGCAAGGACCATCCGCGAATCAGATTAGGCCGTGAGCCAAGGCCGGGGACAGACATTGTGTCCTTGTCCATCTCCTGGGGCCAGAAACCGACGGTGTTGGTCCCCGAAGTCCCGCAGCAGGTCAGCTATGTAACTAGGACTGACCTGGGCTTTCTGACCCCGGCGAGAGGCTTCCTTACGATCCCTCCCTGCCCTCCCTTCAGCCAGAGTACAAGATTTCTGTGAAATCTCTGCTGTGTCCCCACTGTTTCCAGAGCCCTCCCCCCAATCTCACAGGAGTCAGCCTCACCTCTGCACTTCTTAGGCGGACAAGGACCCCTGGTCGATCCCACCTCAGCGCTTACCTCCCCTCACCCCCCATACACCCGCACCTGTAGTCTCACCACAGGCCCTTCTATCTGCCATTTCTATTACCCGTACTGGCTACTCCCCTCTCTGAGCCTGGGGTCCTCCAGAATATAATGCTGCTAAAGGATCTCCACCCCCACCCCCACGTGCAGATTCAGCCTGATAATTTATGTGCAGTGCTTGATCCTTAAATTGGCCTTAAACCTGGCCTAGGCCACAGCAAATGCTCTATGAATATTAGTGTTTATTATTATCTCACATTCAAGCAGTACCATGAAAAGCGGTAATAAAGTTCTTTCTGAGCCAAGAAAGTTGACCCTTTTGAAATCCTTACCTGAGACTTTGTACGGGTTATTTAATATTCATGGAAAATCCTAGGAGGTCGGTGGTGCCATCCCTTTTTTTTACTGAGTTCAGAGGTTAATTGACTTGCCTAATGTCATATAGATATCTGGCAGACTGGGACTCCATTCAAGGTTTTAACTAATCAACCAATGCTAAGTGCTTGGCTGGATCAGGCCTGAACCTGGAGGGTTGGTGGGCCAGGTAATCACTTCTCCCACCCCCACCACTGCCTTGAGTTAGGCCACAGGGACACTTCCCCTGAGCTGGGGCAGTGAGTGAAGCCTCCCTAATCCCCTCAGCTCCCTAAGCGCCTTCTGTCTGCCAGTATCTGTGACCGGCTGTGCAGGGCAACTCAGTCCTGAGGCACATCTAGCAGGCAAGGACAGGGCTAAAGCTGGGGTTGGAGGTAAAGGGCAAGGATAATTAAAATCATGGTGATGGTGGTAGTAACAGCCACCATTTATTGCTTGAGTGATGGATGGTCTCAGAGCCTCTCCCCACTGCCAGGACCCCTTTGCCCTACCCTCAGGAGGCCCTCACCCAGCCATGGGTCCAAGGTCAGCTCTCTGACGACTTGGTCTTCTGTGGCTACAGGGAGGTGTCTAGGGGCTACAGGACCACTTGTGACAGGAATCATCAGCAGCCTGTGAGAAAAAGTCCCTCACCATGTGGGGTCCTTGTCTTCGAGCAGGGTTAGCTGGCACTGACTCAGATTGGAGTCCTGCTTCCTTGTGGAGCATTTCCCAAAGTGGTCAGCTGCCTCCTCTAATGGGAAACTAGGGGATCTGCCTCACTGAGAGACTATACAGGGCCTCAGAACCGTCAAGCAGGAGCGATTCTTGGGGCAGGTAGTGGCTGGTTCCACAGTGGCCAAGCTTCTTAATGCAAAAAGCAAGAGGCTGAGGCTGGTCTGTGGTGCTCATTGGATAGAATACGCCAGACAAATGCTGGGGCATCTTAAGTTATGTGTCCAACCTCCTTGAGACTCCACCTGGGCCCTAGCCTTTCTCTGGGGGCAGAAGAGACTCCTGAGTTAAGAAATGCAGTCCTGTGAGCACACCTGAGAACATACTCTGCCTTATCATCTCCAGGGTCCCATGGTCCCATGGCAGCTGCCAGATCCCTTCCACTCAGCCAGTAACAGGAGGTAATGTCTCTGTTTAATAGAGTCATGTGCTTTTTGCCACCTAACCTGGCCCTAGGGAAACAAGGTAGGGCCAGGCAAGGGCTTCCCTCAAGGGCCCTCAGGGAGAGATGATGAAGTTGGGGATGGGGGTGTGGTATGCACTTGGAGGAGGAGCTGACTGTCTGGGGGAGGGAGCCATCTGCTCTGGGCTGTGTCTGTCCTGTTGCCTGGTGGAGAGACCAGCACTGAGTCCTGGGCCAGCCCAGATCTCACCTGTGTGTTGAATACTAAACAAGGAGACAAGTAAAATAAGTCCAGCATGAGTCAGATGCTGGGTCTGGTGTGGGGAGGCGTTCCCTCGGTGCCATAAACACCTAGAGGACAATGGGAGCCATGGATTGGAGCTTCTGCCTGCTTATACAGCACCTTTGTGCAAAGTAGAAAGAGGACCCACTCTTGGTGGATAACTTTATAAAAGGGTACCCCTTCCTCTAGGCTAAGGCAGCCCCATGCTGCAGGGTACAATTTAACCATCAGTGACATCTGAGTGGGCTTCCCCAGCATACAGGGGAATTTGTCAGAGACAGGGAGGCCAAACTCCAAGTGGAAGAAGCTAGTCCAGCAGGGTTCGTGGGAGAACTGAAATGGGAGATGGGTCTTCAGGGTCTTGTGCCTGAGCAATGTGGGTTGTGGGAGAGGATTCTGGAGAAGGTTATATTTGGGTGGTAGAGGTCACCAATATTTAGCTGCTGAGTCAGGAGGAAGAGAGTGGAGGCCAGGAGGGCAGTAGGAGGTTGTTATGATGTTATGGATAAGAATAGACGTGGTCCAAGGAGTCACAGACTTGAGTCGAGGCTAGACTCCAGTAAGGAGAAGGGATGTGATTCGCCCTGCCCAGCCCCTGCCTTAAGGGACGTGGAGCTGGCTCTGGTGGGCGAGATGAGGTTGCCAGTGTAAAGAATGGTTTGGCATGCCTCTGGCTATAGATGCCCAGGACAAACGTAGACTTGCATACTTCAGGCCCATGAGATCCACCCCTTACCCCACTCTGGGTAGAGAATTGGCTTGAGGCCTAGGGGAGTTGGAGATGGCAGTTATGAATTCAGACAGATGGTAGAGCTCCAGGCAGAGCAGGTGGCTCTGTGGCCAGCTGGGGACATGCCTCACAATGAAAGCCTGAATTTGTACAGGGGGCACCAGCATGGAGCAGGATTTTGCCCACAGTACCTTCTCACAGCTCTCCAGCCTGTATGGTAGGAGCATACTGACACCAGGGGGCAGCAGAACCCAGTCATTATGCTCTTCAGCTAGTGTTCTGTCCCTTGTGATTATAAGGATTCTTAGGTTGACCTTCAAAAGGCTGAATATGGCTCAGCTTCAGCCCCAAATAGGACTCAGGACTGTCCCAAACATGGGGTGAGTAAGCATGAGGCTCTGGCTTGTTTGTAAAAATGGGCAAAAGTTACAGGCTTTTGTATAACAGAAGCTACACTGTGTGTCCAGCCAGCACTGGGCACATAGTAGGCACTCTAATATTCATTAAGTACTAGGTGTGTGTGGAGGGGTGTTTTTATGGGGTTAACTGTTGTTGCAAACAGGCTAACTTGGCTGCTGTTTCACTGAGCATCTACCATGTGTCAAGCACCCTATCTGTGATTCTTCAAGCTTTCCTTCCACCCTCCCGTGACACTGTGTGCTGTTGTCACCATTGCCTAGGCAAGGCCCTGAGACTCAGAAAAGTTCAATAGTGAAGCAACTTGTAAGAGCTGTGAGTTAGGCCACATTCTCAGACTTTCAGTCCAGGGAGGGACCACCAGGCATAATCAGCAGGACCTGAGCCCCTTCAGCAGCCTTGTCAGTGGGCACAGGCAAGGGAATGGTCCTTGGACAGGAGAGGTTTTATGAGAGGGCACAGGTAAAGTGCCAAGAGCAGGGGCTGGCACACAGGGAAGGGCTCATGACTTGTTAGCTAAAATTATAATAACTTGTGTTAGGCTTTCCTTAAAGGAAGTCTAGGATTCTGACATGCAGAAAGGGAGTAGAGAAAGAAAAGGCATTCCAGGCCAAGGGACCTGTGTGAGGAAGATTGGTTAATAGGAATGAATGAAGTTGAAGGACAAATTCTGCTGTACCAGTGAGGTTGCCAGAGCTGGACTCTGTAGGCGTAGGATGCCAGGCCAAGCAGCATTGGCTTTATTCTGTGCAGTCGTTGCGTCAAGGAGGTGTGGGTAGAACTGGGCATGTGGATGGCCAAGGTGACACTATTCCTGTGCTCTGCAAGCCTCCTCCGCAAGTCCTATGGTCTCCTTGAGGGCAGGGCCAGGTGTCTTATATCTGTGTCCCTAACCAAGAGTTGGACACACAGGGTACATAAGTGTTTATTGCATAAACTAATGATATAAAGAATTCCCTGAGAGTAATTTATTTTAATAATGATGTGTTTTATAAGCTGTTTCCTTACCACAAGTCAATAAGTAAACAACAGATTTTGAGTGTGCTCCTGCTAGGATGCCAGGCTCTGTGCCCAGCTAGGAGATAACGCCAATATGGTAGAAGCAGTAGGGAAAAGCAGGTGAAACTCCTTGCAGGAAGGGCCAGGTTACCCCTCACTGGAGAACCCTGAGTGCTGAGAACCAGTGCAGCCTGGAACAGAAGGAGGTGCTCCAGAAGTGTTTGCTGAATGAATGAATGAACTAGTGAACCCACAGCTTCTGGGTGACTGATTTCATGGAAGAGAGTCTTCTCTAAGGGCTCTTGCTTCCTTAGAGCTCCAAGGATCCAGTCTCTTGATAAATGGGGAGCTTGGGCCACTCTGCCAAGCATAGATGAGAGGAATTCCCAGTCAAGGTCCTCACCTCACTGGATGGTCTGTTGTGATGGCCCCATTCCTTGCCTTGGCCTGGCCAGAGTTCCCACTAACCATCCAGTGGGTCCCAGGATTGGTGGGGTTAGGGGAGTGCTGTGGATGAGATGCTGCTTTGAGCCCTTGGGTTTGTCCTTTAGGGCACCCAGGGGTGGTTCCTCATCATTTGCTCGGCTGCTCTGGGAGATCCGTGGTAGGTAGGTGTGGTTATTCCCGGGCCTACTTCCTTTGTGTAGCTCCTAATTCACATGAATCTTGGTGCCTGGGACAGGCAGAAATGGGAAGATGGAAAGTGGATTGGAACAGAAATTCCAAGCCAAGTCGACCTATCTGTTCTGAGACCCAACTAATACTCTCAGAGCTGGAAGGATTTCATATCCCAAGAAGTCCTACCTGATTTTATTTGCCAGCTTTTCCCAGAGCCACCCTTCCTCTCCCTGCACTTAGTCCAGGCATTCAGTAGGGGGTGTCCGGGGTAGTTGGGAATGGCTTCTGATTTGTCATATGCCCTTTCAAGCCTGTGTTCCAAGATCACTGTCTCCTGGGAATTCAGAGCAGGAAGCCAGGCCAGTGAGGGAACAATCAGCATCTTAGTGCTTAGCCCCTGGTATAAGCAAATGTGGGTTGGCACCTGTTAGGGCCAGGAACAGACTTAGTAACTGATAGCTATTGGAGGAATGAGTGAGTAGGCAGACCCAGGTTGACTGGGCAGCTCTGGGGCAGACCCTACTAACTGGTGTCCAACACCCTGCCTCACTCCCAGCACAGCCTGGACCACCAGTGTAGGATGTGGATTCCAAGAGACTGAGCAGGACTCAGCCTTGCTACAAAGCTCTGCTTTTCCCCGCAACTCATGGACTGTTGTAGGGGTCGAGACTCCCCTGTGAGACTCCTCCTGCCCACCCACCCCTGTCCCAGCCTTAGCTTTGCTGCAGACCATTCTAGACACTGACTGCTAAATCCTGCCTGCTAAATAAGCAGAAAGACCAGTGGGAGAGACAGTGAGGTCAACCAAATATTGGACAGAAAGGCTACACAGCAGGGACAGTTAGAGCTGGGACAGAGAACAGCAAAGTGGGAGTGAGCCAGTGAGATTGGACAGGGAGGTTGGCTGGAGGCTGGACACCAAGGTCTTCAGTCCAGTGAGAGGAAGGCAACTGTCAGTATGGAGAAAGTGGACTCAGCTGAGACCCATCCAGGCCTGCAGTGACCACTTTGCTTTGGAAGGGGCAGCAGCTCTGGCCACTCTGCTCTGCCACTAGAGCTGAGGCCGCATGAAGCCACCTAGATCCTAGGACCCTGCTTAGTAGCTGGAGAACTTCAGTGTTCATGGTAACTGTGCCTTCCAGCAGATGGGCTGGATGTGATTCTCTGGGGACACCTTCAACTCATGAATATCCATTTTTTTTTTTTTTTTTTTTTGAGACAGAGTTTTGCTGTTGTTGCTCAGGCTGGAGTGCTATGGCACGGTCTCAGCTCATTGCAACCTCTGCCTCCTGCTTCAGCCTCATACAGGTGCCTGCCACCCATGCCTGGCTAATTTTTTGTATTTTTAGTAGAGATGGGGATTCACCATGTTGACCAGACTGGTCTCAAACTCCTGACCTTAGGTGATCCACCCGCCTCAGCCTCCCAAAGTGCTGGGATTACAGGCTTAAGCCACCGCTCCCTGGCAACTCATGTATATTCTGCAGGCCAGCTCCCCTAAGCCTGGGTCTGTCTGAGTGGCAGGGAGGGTTTAGAGAAAAATGAAGGGTGGACCTTCCCCCGTCCAGAAAGCTGGTAGGGGATTTGGGTGCATGTGTCCCTGATCTCCTTGCCACAGACCAGATATGGCAGGCTATGACCTGTGAAGCCAATGTTTCCAGATCACTCTGAAGTGTCCTGTCTCCTCCTCTGCCTCCTGCTTCTGCTTCCTGGACAGTTCCATGACCTCTCACAGAGACATGCCTGCCACCTTGGCTTCATGAAGATACTGTGTGGCCCCAACTAATGGTAGTTTCCTTTGGCACCAGAGGATGACAAGACCTATCTCCCTTGGATTTCAGGAGATCTATCTGTGGAGCATCCACCAACCCACCTATTGGTTCAAAATCAATTCCAAAGTGGTTTTGTCCTAGATGTCCTCTCAGGCTCAGTGGCCATATGTGTGCTTGAGATATTGCTGTGCTATTTTTCCTGGTAGTGGGAGTCTGAGTGGCATCCATGCTCCACAGGGCACAAGGTCTGTGCTGTGGTTAATGGGCAGATCCTGGTGACCATGGGGTGTCAAAGAAGCAGTGTTTTGGCTGCTGAAAGCAAAAAAAAGAAAAAAAAAAGATTGAAGTCTGACCTTGGCATGGAGCCTCAATTGAAGAAGGAGCTCGAGCTCTGGAAGCTTGTGATCCTGCACACTGGGCTCTGGGCTGCCCTCATCTCCACCCCCACCTCGAGGGCACTTGTGGCAGCAGGACTGTAGGCACCAGGCAGAGGACACACATGGCCTCCATTCCGAAAAGTCCTCTCTGTGCACTGCAAGGTCTTCTCGGGTACTGGCACTTTTTTCTTCCCATTTCTTTCTCCATGTTTACCATCAACACTGTGAGAATGACTGAAGTTTCCTTCTACAAAAAAAGGTTGCTACTTCAGACTCAGCCACTACTATTTTTGAAAAGCAGAAAACCAACAGCGCCTCAGAGGGGTCTGATCCTCTTTCTGGATCCCACCTCCATCTCCCTGACCTTACATAGTGCTTTCCTTGGCAGCCACTGAGGCCTCCAACTCCCTCTCCAAAGATGGTGGGTTTCTTCTAGTGGGTGGAAAGTGACAGCTCAAGTGATGGGTGTTCACAGTGGGTCAGTGTGAGCAACGTCTGATGGCCTGCCTGGGCCAGCTGGGGCCTCGTTTTGCTTTGGTCTGAAAGACATTTTTGTTTTCTGGTGAGAACAGCCCCAGCCTGGCCAGGAGCAGGCCAGCGGCAGGAATACAAACCCTTTCATGTGACAGACCCAAGTGGAGTGATGCGGTCCTGCCAGCAGCAGGCCCTCCCCTGCCGCTCCTGGGAGGCTGCCATTTGCATATTTCCCATTCATCCTGGCCTTGAAAAGGAGGCCTGAGTTCCCAGTGCTCCCTGCCTGCTGGTGTTAACTCTGTGGACACCGTAGGCTCTCACAGGCCAATAGCAGAACTTGGCCGCTGGTTGCTGGAGGGAGGGCAGCTTAAGGCTGCAGCTGCTGTGCCACCTGACCTCCAGAGCAGGGATTCAGGAGGTGGCAGATTCCTGTTGGCCAGCACAGCCTTTTGCTAAACTGGAAGAAATTCAGATTTGTTTCTTCTTGTGGCATTTGGAAGAGGAATTTTGTCGGACTATGGGGATGCCAGAAAATTCAGCTATTTACCAAATTTGCCAGAAAATGTACCCTTAACAAAGGCAAAACTTTTTGTCTTGCTCACTGTCTAGTCTCCAAAAAATTCAATGACTCCTGGAATGGTAGGTGAAGGAGCCACGCGGGATCCCTGCTGTAGCAGCAGTCCCCTTGCCAGGAATGGAAGGGCTCAGCTTGCCTGGGGCACTTCTGCATCACAAACCCCCAGGGTAGGAGGTTAGGTGAGCTCCTGGGTGCCATTAGCTTGTGGGCTGTGACCCTGAAGGCATGAGGCAGATATACAGTACCCATCACCATCTTTTTCCTTTCTCCCACAGCTAAGTGCCATCCTGCCAGCCTCAGCTTCCTGCCCAAGTCCTCAGTGCAGCCAGGCCTCTGCCTCCTTCCTGCCACTGTATGAGGCCTCCTGCCAGGTGCCCCAGCATCTTACAGGCTCTTCCTGTGACTTACCAACCCACTTCTACCACTCTGCCTTAGCCCCGTTCTCCTCGTCTTCCCACCCTGCTTGGATCCTCTCCTTGCTCTCCCTCCCTGGCTAAGGATTTCTCAGATTCTGTCTTTTGTGCGTATCTCCTCTAACACATTTCTCCCCAGGAGACCAATAGGGATCCTAAGTGAACAAGCAGCCAAGCAAATCCCTCTCTTGCTCCCCCCACCTCAGTGACCCCCAACCATATCTTGGCAGGACCCTTCCTCCTTCAAAGAGCTTCCCTCTAGCTGGAGGAGGTCGCATCTCATCCTGCTTGTACCCCAGTCACCTGCAGTTGAGCTTTGAGCACATGGCCCCTCCATGAGCAGCCCATATGCCCTTTACTGGTTTAAACTTAGTTTGCAGTGTGTCCTAAGTTTGAGCCAGTGACAGAAATGGTTCATTGCTCCTGAGGCCAGGACACCAGCAGTCCTAAAGTGGACATGGCTGGGAAGGGAAAGGATCATGTTGCAGCCACAGGATTTGGCTTCCTGCACAAGAGGGCCTGGCCAGGGGGTGCCCCTCTGCCTGTGAGGTGATGGTAGCCCTGGCCAGTATTCCTAGGGTCCTGCCTGCTGTCCCAGGGCTTGGCGTGGAAAGAACTGAACTCATCCACACCATCAGTTCTGGTCGTCATACCCTGTAAATATTTCCAAAGTGACCACTGCTGTTGTTTTAGCCTCTGCTGTCTCTCTTTGCTCTGAGAACTTTGTCCTGCCTGATTCATGGTGAGGACAACCTTTATCTCAGAGTGTGTGAAAGACACTGTGTATCTGTTTGCTCCTCTGTTCTCAAGGCTATTCATATTTTAAAGTTCCTGAAAGCATTATTTGTGCCTGGCTTCCTGGTGCTAGGAATGTGGACCCACGTTCCCTAAGCAGGGCTAAGGGTGAGTGAGATTTTTGAGAAGTACTGTCATGAGGATGGGGAGGCCAGTGGGCAGTGGAGACCACTAAAGGGAGGCATGTTCACAGTGAGCCTGGGCTAGTTGCAACAGGTGGCTCTGTAAAGTACTCAGTGACAGCCAGCTTTAGTTGGGCTTTTTTGGCCTTTCTATATTCATCAAAGCTATGATCAGGCTCCTTGGGGAGGCTTGGCAGGTGAATCACCATGTAACCTGGCAACCTCATATCGTATCCTGGGCCTCTATCTCATGGGGGATGTACAGTGGGTCTCACCTGACAAGTCCCAAGTCAGGGAGGTTCTTTGCTCCATTTCTGCCCTGGTCTTATGTGGTTGTGTGAATCTAATTAAAACCCAAGAGGAAAATGGAGAGCAAGCCCCTCTCTTGCAGCAGAGGCAAGCTTGAATACCTGTGTGGAGTGGACAGGTGTTGGGCAAGTGTGGGCTGCTGTGTTTGCACCTCTGCAGGTCAGGGTTTCACAGGTGTGACAGTGAAGTCTGTGCATTTTTTAACGTGGTAACTGGGCTGCACACTGCCTGGGGTGAAACTGCTCCCTCAGCTCTATGCCTCTGAGACTCTATGGGATTTCCCACCAACCACTGGATTTCCTGCCCGAGAGGCTGCCTTGAGACACATTAAAGGAAGCTTTCATATTAAACACATCTCTGAAAATATCTGGAGAAAAGTAAGGAGCCTGCTTTGAAGAAAGGGGAAAGGACTTTGTGGGCTGATGAGGGATCCTCAGATATTTGTTCATTTAATCGGGGTGGCTTGGGGGAGGCTAGAGCCAAGTTCTAGGTGAGGGCAGCTGAGGCAGGAAGCTCTCCTCATGGCCCACCCAGATGATAGGGTGAGTAGTGGAAGCTGTTGTCAGTTCCAGGGAAGGTATTGCAAGCCTGTGGCTCTAGACTTGCCAGGCAGTTGGGCAAACAGCTTTCAAGAGGGAGCTCAGAGCACTGGGTCATGTCCTGGGACATTCTTGCAGCAGGGGAACAGGGTTAAATTTGGGTGGACAGTGGCCCAGTGCAGGCAGACTTGTAATTGTCTTTTACTTAATAGCAGGTGCCACCATGAGCCTAGCTGTCTATGATCAGGATGAGCATCCAATTCAAAATATGCAGTAATCATATTTGTGTGCCCAGCTGCATGTTAGCCATGAAAGTAGGAGTGAAAACGCTTTGGAAGTAAACACCCACGCCCCTAACCCCACAGATCCCACATTAATGAGACCCCAGGAGTCCCTGGGACCTCAATATCCCAGTCTGGCAGAAGTGCTGCAGGAGTTCAGAGCTCAGCTTTGGTTCTAATAGGCAAGGGTATGGGTTCTGGCTGCAGGGTGACCATTCTTGTGCAAGCCAGGCAACAGTATCTGTTAGGGCAGGCATGAGAGCGGGGCTGGTATGCTGCCCTGGGGTCCTGTGGTGGAGATCAGCCACTATATTCCACCTGCTGGCTCTGATCCTTGGTCCAGAGTGTCCTCACTCCCCAGAGCATCCCTAAGCAGATATTTTATCTGGAACTGTGCCCAGTTTCTTTCCTCTTCCCAAGTAGACTGGCTGTGACCTTGTGGGGGTGGGGAGCAGAGGCAGCCCCTGGGAGAGGCTGGAGGCAGAATCTCCCGGGTGGATGGTACAGTTGCCCTTAGTGCCAGATAGCTGGCATCCCCACCCCCCACTCCCCACTACTTCCTGTCACCACCACCCACCCATACTCACTGCAGTTCCCAGCCTATAGCAAAGGCCTAGCCCTAATCAGTGTCTCAAATGGATGTGTAAGGAGGCTTTGTTCTTAAGAAACGCACTTGGCAAACTCCCTTTCAGAACTGCAGACAGGGTAGGGTGAGGGGAAAAGCAGGGGGATGTGCTGAGGCTCTGGCAAGCTGGCAGGGTGAGGGTTAAGGCAAGGTTGCTTGGCTCTGAGCTGATCTGAGCCAGCACCGCCCTGCATGCAAATGGAGGGGGAGCTGACGGGGGCCTTGAGGGGCCAGAAGCTCCTTACAGAGTTGCTCTGTGCCCTGATCTCTGCCAGACCTGCTCCCACAGCCACCAGGGAGCCTGCATCACCACTGCTAACGCCTCTACTGCCACCCGGCTTCTCAGAGCAGGCGGCTGTTGTCATCGGCTGTCCCCAGGAGGGCAGACTCAGGGCAGGGCCTTTGCCACTTTTGTGCTTTGATCAAGATGTGGTAACTTTTTTCCCTGGGCCCCACAGGCCCTATAAAGGGAGGCTGGTTCTAGTGGGACCAGCTCAGCCGCCTCCCCAGTGCCAGAAGCCTGCTGGAAAGGTAGGGTGTGAATGCATCTACTTGTGCAAGTTGTCTTTGAGCCCCTTTGGCTTGCAAAGAGATGGAGTAACTGCTTCAGCTACTTACTATCTACTAAGTGTTTCCCTTACTATGTGCCTGGCACTGCACTCTCTGTCCATGAGCTTGTTTGAGATGAGGCCCAGAGAGGCAAAGTGACCTACCGAAGGCCACACAGCTATCAAGAGACAGTCAAGATTTGGACCCAGGTCAGTTCAGCACCTGAATACCTCCTTTGGGCCCTCTCCCAAGCTCGTTTGCTAGGATCCCTGGGCCCTGGGAGAGGTTGTAGTTTTCTTTTTAGAGCTCTTCACTTGGAGTTGAGGAGATTCTTTAATGATTTGGTGGCTGGGCTTGAGCTTCCACACTCTTCTTGAAGACCTCAGAGGTTTGCAGAAGCCCAGAACTCCATCATATGAACCTTGTCAGAGAGGCTGATACAGAGGAAGCTGGGGTAATTCTCAGGGGGAGGGAAGAATCTGAGGATCATGGAGAGCCTCAGTGTGAGCATTACTTTGGACTTTGGTCCTAAGACAGCAGGGAGCCAGATAAGGTTTTTGAGCAGTGGCATGACATGGTCATGTCTACATATCAGGAAATAACTCTGGTAACAGTGCAAGCACCTGTTAGAGCAAGAAGAGCTATGAAGAGGGTGGTGTGGGAGTCTGGACTGTGCCTGGTAGTGGCTGTCAGGCCAGGGGCTGTTGGGGTAGAGAGGATTAGTCAGGTATCCAGCAAGACAGTAAAGCCTAGAGTGTTGAGGTTAGGAGGCTGGACCAGCAGAGGGTTCTTGGAGCCACGCTGGGGTCCCCAGGGCCATTTCCACAGTGACTGTGCTCTGGAGCTTTGTTTCTGCCATCCCACCACCTTGGAGCCAAGATATTTCCCACCAGGGCTTCTTTCCTCCCGTTCTCTCCCATGCTGGATTGCCCTAAATCAGCAGAGGCCATGCTGAGGTGGGAGGAAGTTCCAGTTCCCTCAGCCTTAGCTACTATTTGGTATTCTGAACTGATCTGTGCTGGAGAAAAAGATGTCAGATATGCCAGGAAAAGAGGAGGTGGCAGCTATCTTTTTAGATAGCCAGGTCCTCCTGCCAGGTGAATATTTACAAACACAGCCACTCACCTGGCAGCACCAGCACCACTGATTCCCTTGAGTGCTATCCACACTCCCCTTGCATCTGACACAAACACACACACACACACACACGTATATATATATATATCTCTGCTGCAGCCAAGAGAGTCTCTTGGGGTATGGAAGGAGGCAGTCATGGCTGGGACCCTAGAGACCACCAAGCCCTACCCCAGGTCAACACAGAGGTGTGGAGGTCAGAGGAGGCCAAGGCCCTGTGAAATAATGAGATGAGACCAGACTCTAAGGCCTAGGCTGTACCCTCCCTGTGCCAAAGGCTTGATGGCTTGGGCTGGCTCTGAGGCCCATGTCCTCAGGGGACCTGGACTCGCAGCTCTGCCGTGCAGTGGCTCCCAGGTCTGAAGGGAACCTCAGGGTAAATGCAAGCAGTTCTGACTGTCTAGAAGGTCCCTGAGCCTGAAAGAATGAGACCCTTTGGTTGTTCCCCATCAAGGAGGGGTACAGGCCCAGCCTCAAGGCCAGAGGAGCTGCCACTGCTGCAAGAACCTCCTTCGGGGTAGGCACCTAGGTAGAAGTTATGAGGAGGAGTGGGCAGCCAAGCCCTTTATGCACTGCCCTGCATCACCCCAAGTAGGAGGAGAAGGACTCAGCCAGGAGAAATGGTAAGTTCTTAATGCGAGGCCAGGAGAAAGCCCACCCGTGTGCATGGTGAACAATAGCAAATGACTGGCCTGACTGGCTGGTCCCCTCATACAGGCTCTGGTGGCCCTGCACTTCCCTCACCCCCTGAACCTGGCCTCGGCTCTTCCAAGCAGCTGGAACTGGTTGTCTGTGGGTTCAGCACCAATGCAAAGGAAAGGATGGATTGTGGGAGTGGGTCCGGTGTCGGCAGGGGCTGGGGTGGCCATACCACATGAGGGGCTGGCTTTGAGACTTGTTTACTGTGTGCCTCGCTCACTGAACAAGGTGGTTTCTCCAGTGGAGTCTCTATGCTCCCACCTTAGAGGGAGTACCTGCAGCTGTTGTGAGGGTCAAACAGTGCAGTGTGTAGGAAAGGGCTCCCCAGGCATCAGGAATTCAGGAAGTTTAGGCCAAGTTCCCCTCTTCCTCCCACTGAGGACCGTGATAATATGGTGACTACTGAAAGCTCAACATGTCCAAGAGGCCAGCCTCACAGACTTGTAGCACTGATCTTTGTACAAGATTTTGTGGGCTCAGTGCTTTATTTTCTGCACAGAATATTCTGTTCCCTAAGTGTCCCTTGTGCTCGTTCAACTCCAGCCTTTGTATATTTGCTTTCCTCTGCCGGGCCACCCTTTGGTCTTTATCTTTCATTATCAGCATCAATATCACTTCCTGCCAGAAGCCTGCCCTGACTCCCTTGTACCTGAGTCAGGCAGCTTTTCTGGCTCCCCATGTCTGATCACAGCTCTGTCCATTTCCTCATGTGTCCTCCCCATGGGACCGAGGAAAGGCCCAGCTCTGAGCTAGATGAGAGCAGGGACTGTGTGAGGGTCTGCCAGATGGGTGGAAGGACAGATGGATGACTTGGCTAATCTGGGCTGTGCTCTATAAAAACTCCAGCTTTGCACTGAATGCTACCATACACAAAGCTTAGAGTCTGTGAGCAACTGCCAAGGACCAGGGACTGGTGGTAATGAGGTATCCTTCCAGGGTTCCCTTTACAACTTTTGGGGTATACAGCTGAGCCCTCATGCTAGGCATGAGTTTCTTGGTCCTTGGCTTCTCAGATCATTGAGTCAGTTCAGCTCCTTTAAAAAAAAATGTCAATCAGCTCAGAGCCTAACCTAAGAGCTGGTGAGCATGTCTGGATTTTCTACTAAGTAGTGAGTCATTTGTCTGATAGGCCTGGTTGTGATTTTATCTTCCCATCTGCAGCTTAGGGAAGTAAATGTCCCAAGGAGGACAGCTGGCCACCTACCCTGAGTCCTCTCCAGAGTGATTTTCCCTGGTGAAGCCACTGTGGTCCGTAGCTTGGCCTCTGCTTTATTATGCAGAAGGTGAACTGGATAGACATGCTAGGAGTAGGTTGTTCCTCCAGGATGGCCTCGTAACTGACCCAGCTCAAGGAAGCTGCTGCTAAAACTGGATTTCCAGCTCAGGAGCTCAGTGAGAATGCTGCACTTAGCTGGAGGCTCACCCAGATCCTGTGGGTGGCTGATGAGTGTTCCAGGACTCAGCCTGCTATGCCATCTGCAGAGCATAAACTCATTCTGTGGGACCACAGTGCTCAGGCCCAATCACCTCTGCCCGGTGCTTGGACCAGGCTTGCCCCTGACCCCGTTTTATGTGTCCTGGTCTGAGCAGCCCTCTTGGTCTGGCAAGCACATTCCTTAGCCACCTCTTTAGTTTTCTGAGTATGCCAGATGAAGTGCAAGGGGCTTTGTATGTGTGAATGGCACTGCCCTCATTTTAAAGATGGGGAAGTGGAGGTGCAGAGAGGAAAGATAGGCTTAACTTTGCATGGCTCCTAGTGAAGGAGAAGGGATTTTAACTGAAGAGTTTTTTCTCTGTCTCTGCAATGATTTTGCATGTCACTGACTTCATCTCTGGTGTCTGTGATGTTATGGTTTGGCACAGATGCCATTTATGGGGATTTCAGCAGATCTCTCCTCCCTCAGGGGTCAAGCAATTGTTTGGCTCATATCCCATGGCTGCAGAGTAGCCACTATTACATTCTCCTTGTTTCCCTTCTTGGAAGCACAGCCATGCTTCCAGAGGCCAAGGGCCTGTGAAGAGGGTGCCTGTGGGTGGTGCGGGGCAGCCTCGAGCCCCCCTGCCATCACTGGGCTGGCACACCTGTAGGTGCCTCTAGCCTCAGGTCCTACTAGGCAGTGACTGAGGGGGTCCCAGTTAGGATGCCAGCACCCACCACCTGGCCCACCCTTGGTACTTTCCTAGGTTTTGGGCAAGACGCAGACCCCTGAGCGAAGCTGGCTGTGTATTTGATCTGCCAACACTTCCTCACTTAGTGGCTGAGAGGAGGATGCAGGAGGCCCCTGGGGCCTGCTTCTCTTTCAACCAGTCATTCACCAGTGCTTCTCACAGAGACCTTCCCTCTGTCTACCCAGGGCATCTCCCATGTCTCCCTGATGGGCCCACTGCACTCACTTGGGCTGTAGTGGGTGAGGGTGGCTGCCATCTGTGACATGGCAGGAGGTATTGGTCCCCTGGGAGGCACGCAGGACTATGCTGAGCCATTTCTCTCTGAGCTGTGGTTTCTTTCTCTTCCTACCGGTTTAACACCTGCTCTCCTCTGCCACCTGCCTTGCTTCTGAACACTTGCTGATGGGATCAGGGAGTTACAGTGGGGCCAGCGATCCTCGTGGTACTCAGTCAGGGACAGTGTAGAGCTGTAGTGCTCGTGCAGGCAGATGGGTCTTCACCTTCACATCATGAGGGCTGGATCTGTCAGGGCTGGTCTGTGGGCCCTGCCCTGCCCCCCTTCTCTCTCCTTCAGGGTCAGGGCCTGGCGTTGGGAGATTAGAGGTAGAGGGGGAGGAGCCTGCATTCCTCCACCCCTGAGCACCATGCTGAGCACTTCTGCTGCCCTTCCCTCTTCTCCACACGCCAGGAGCAAAGCAGTCACACAGGAGAACAGAGCACCCAGGTCCTGAGGTCCAGGAGGCATCATTCCCAGAGCTGCCAGAGCAGTGGCCCTGGAAAATATGGAAAATATGGAAGGAGCTGTCAGCCATGGCCCAGGGCCTGAGCATGTGGTTCTCAGGAAAACTGGGCAGGATGTCTAACTGTCAGGTGTGACCGCAGAAGGTTCTGTCCTCTTCCTGGGAAAAGCCCTTCTAGGTAGCCAGATATCAGGTCCCGTGACCCAGGACCCCTTCCTAACCTGCCCTTCAGGTCTCTTGCCTCATCTGCCTCTTGTTTTCAACAGAGTTTGTCCTCTCACTTCTGGAGAAGATGCAGACACAGGAGATCCTGAGGATACTGCGGCTGCCTGAGCTAGGCGACTTGGGCCAGTTTTTCCGCAGCCTCTCGGCCACCACCCTTGTGAGTATGGGTGCCCTGGCCGCCATCCTCGCCTACTGGTTCACTCACCGGCCAAAGGCTTTGCAGCCACCATGCAACCTCCTGATGCAGTCAGAAGAAGTCGAGGTAAGCAGGGTAGGAGCCATTCCGCTATGGAAAGTAGGGGCAGAGGACAGGTATCTTGGAAATAGAAGCCAGACTTGTGGCTTCTTTGACCTTACATGGCCCAGAGAAGCTCTATCTCCCCTGGCAGTCAGCCACCTAGCTCTGCCGAAGCCTTGGGCAGGGTCTCCTATCAGGCACTCCTTCTGCCTCTCCCAGGAACTGCCTCTGGGCAGAGCCTGACCTGGGCCTTGCACTGGGCCTCTGGTTTGCCTGCTTCCCCGGGTAGAAGGGCCTTGGGTCATTGGTGTTGCAGTAGGAAACCTAAGCAGGCTCTCGAGGAGCCGCCTGGTAGATTTCCTTCCAAACTCTCCTGGTCTGGTGTTGGGACCCAGAATTCAGCCCACTCCCTGGCCCTGCTCTCCCCGAGCATGTGGATTCACACATGGTGCCACCAGGGGGAAGATGATACAGGGTTTAGTGGACAAGGGTGTTCTAGGCTAAGCCTGGAAGGACTGGTGAGGTGTGTTTCATTATTAAGCTTATGGAATTTATTTTTGCCTTTTAAAAATTTGCTTTTTCTCCTCTTTAATTCTATTCATTTGCAATAGATAATGTATTCACATAGTCCAAAAGAAACAAAAGGAATATGCTGGAAAGCTTCTGTCTTCTTCCCTGCTCTCCCAGTTCTCTTCCCCTGAGGCCATCTGCTAATGCTCTGTCCTGGCCATGAGCAGATGTGTAGAGATACTCCCCACCTTTAACTCATACCTACCACATACCCTGTTGTGCATCTTGCCATTTGCTCTTGACAGTGCACCTTGGCGATCATAAGCATGTTTTGCCCCATAGGGGAGGTTGGGGCTGGGATCTTCAGGGCATTTTTCCCACAGAAGAATTGTATGTACAAAGGTGCAGGTGTGTGCTGCAGCACATGGGGGCTTTGTGTGGGGAGCTGGGCAGTGGAGAGGGGCTGGCCAAGTGCTGCTGAAAATGGCCTTTGATGACTGGCAGTCCTAGATTTGAAGCCCGGCTGTGCCTCCGTGTTGTATGGTCCCAGGCAGTTTCTTAACTCTCTGAGCCTCAGGGCCCTCAGTTGTAAGGTGGGTAATAAAAAGAGCACCTGCTTTCTAAGATGTGGTGCCATGACCCAGATAAGTCACTAAGGACGGTTGTTTTGGGTTAAGCTTGTGTTTATAATGCATCTGGAGAGGTCAGCAAGAACAGAGCCCTGTGAACTGTGCAGGGACCTGCAGGGGGAACAGTGTGGAGCTATTTGGGATTTTCAGTAGAGAGAGACATGGCCAGTTTATGCTGTAGAAGGGCATGTTCTCACTCATAGGCGGGTGATGAACAATAAGAACACATGGACATAGGGAGGGGAGCACTACATACAGGGGTCTGTTTGGAGGGGAAATAGGGGAGGGACAGTGGGAGGTGGGGAGAGATAGCATGAGAAGAAAAGCCAGATATAGGTGAAGGGGAGGAAAGCAGCAAATCACACTGCCACGTGTGTACCTATGCAACAATCTTGCATGTTCTTCACATGTACCCCAAAACATAAAATACAATAAAAATTTTT
>CAUYLG010015138.1:0-45653 GCA_963573385.1 Cacajao melanocephalus | reverse complement strand
AAGAGAGAAAGAAAGAGGAAGAGAAAGAGGGAGAGAGAACGGGATTCTTGTTCAATTGCCCAGGCTAGAATGCAGTCTAAAAATGGGTATTAAAAACCTCTTTTATGCTAATAATTGTGCTTACTCAGACAGTTTTTAAGGGAAGTGTAGTAACCACCTTTGTGATCAAAGATTAGTTCACTACTTTTCACCATCTTAGCAACTTAGATTTTGACCTGTAAGGGAGGGAAAATAAAAGTCAATGCACAGTGGAGTCCTGAAACAGGAGTGGGATTACTGGTGTCTTCTTGCAACTCTGTCCCACACGTAGAAAGTCTTGACAGGCTGAAATTTAGAATAAGGAAGAGAAATATATTTTTATTTTTTTATTCTCCTCAGGAATCCTCCCTTTTTTGTTACCAAAAGAATGATCTATGTAAATCTTCATTTTCAACAAAAATTGCTTTTATCTACTCACTCCAATTGGAAGTTAGATTCAAAAATAGTTAAGAACATGGTAACTTTTACATGTTTTGCTCTCAATAAATATTTTTTGCTCTCAATAAATATTTAATCAATACTTAGAACAAACAGCATTTATTCTGAGTTATCATCAATATGTAAATATATCGTATATTAATATATATATTTCTAAAGCCATCTTAGATGCTATATATAAGTATCAATGTTTGTTTGAAACATAGAGCATTCTTAATTTTTTTATTTTTACTTTTTGTGAGTATATACTGTGTATATTAAACATACCACATTTGATATAAAAATTGATTAAAATATTTATAAACAACTGAGATTTTAAAAAATAATTGCATATTTCAAAATACAATAAAATAATTTTGTTGAAAGAAAAAAGAATGTTTCTTTCTTTGCCATGTGAGTTTCATAACAGTTATCCAAAAGCTATAAGAAATCATATTCCAAAATTTATGTACACAGCTCTCTACATATGGTAGCTTTCCTGAACCAGAACGTAGCAGAGCATGAAAAGGTCTGTTTTATGTTTTATGAGTCGGAACCCGACTCCAGCCACTGCTGGTATACCAACTTCACTCCAGTTACTCGATAATACAAGGCCACCATGGTGCCAGTGGTCATTTCATGCTCAGTGAGCCTCATGGGGCTGAGAGAGAGCAGTCTATTTTTCCAAATGTCATCTTCCAAGTTACCACTTACACGCTTAAGCTGCTTATATGAATAGTAAGTCAACTGAATTTTGTAGTGTATTAAAACATAGAAAAGTGGGCATAAACAGGCTGTAACAGTTTATTATAGTTGCCTTTAATTTTAAAAGCTTAATGAAATGGCCACCATTTCTAATTTTTTCTGAACAACCAAACAATTCCAGTCATTTGTTTTGGCAATGATTAGCCATTGATTAAGTGAAATAAAATCATATTGATTTCAACTCTATTTTTCCTTTTTACTGGTCACTGCTATGGATTATAGTTACACAGGCTTTTGCCAAATGTGGGCCTAATCACCAGCATTTTGGGAAATGGTGGCAGGACCATATTATTATGTAGATAGAATTAGGAGAATTGTATAAAACAACTATATTTTGAAATGCACCATAATCTTAGGATTGCTTAAAAGGAGACACCATGTAGGCTCTAGTCTTTGATCATATATCCTTTTATTTTATCCCTTCATGGTTACCAGTGCTATCTCTTTAAATGTAATGGTCTATGTAGGATAAATGAAACTATTTCCTATAGCATCCATTGGTATGAATGAAGAAAAATGTTTTTATGAAGAATGACCCAATAAAAGTCAAATATAATGAGAAGTTGTTATTGGTTCTTCTACGACATTATATAATTTTTTCTACAAATAAGAGAAATACAAGGCGACATACTATCAAATATGTTTTGAAAAGCAAACAAAAACATACATATAAACATCTGAAACAAAGCAGAATAAAAAAGTCGGAGTATAGTTGATACATTACCTATTAATATATGATGTACATAAGAAAATATGTATTTATTCTCTTTTAAATAATAAACCTCAAAATTTAGACATGCTCCCAGTTTTTTCCAGTAGTCTTATGGTCACATAGGGTACAAGGAAAAAAGTTGATGAGACAAAAGAACTTCTTACTTCAAAAGTGAGAAGTAAAAAAATAAAAAAAAGTTATATCATAGTAAACAATTTTACACTCAATTATTTTGATTTAATTATATTAATCGGAGTACTTTTTCCTACTTAACATTCTTCTTTCAATCAATAATGACTAGTTAAAAATCACAGTGGACTGAAGAGTTAATGGTCACCAAATATGGAGATAGGAGAAAGCATCTCATAGTATTTACATTTTAAAATTCTTGATTGTTTCAAAGCTCCAATTATAAAGATATTGTAGTTGTACTGAATAATCAATTATTGCATTAGTAAAATTTAAAGTCTTATCTCAATTTATTAATATGAAACCACTATTCAAATGATAACTAAAATAATTTATAAAGTGCCTGATATATAGAAAATACATTTTAATTTAAAAATTCATGAGAGATGAAGGAAATCTCCAAGGAGAATTTTCTTTCCTCTCCTCCTTATGGTCATCAGCTAAAAGCTGATCAAGGCAATATAATTCCAGTAGGATTAATTTAGCTAGTTCTGACTTGTCTTAGCAATCTAAACCCAGAACCAGCTTCATACAGCTAATGATCATTTACATGCCAAAAATATTTAACCTGAAGATTTGACCCACTAAAGTAATCAGTATTCAGTGAAATCCTAGATTGTCTAGGATATATTTAAGGGGTCAATATACAGTTAAAAACTAGTATATAATTCAAACTATAATAATTCAAACTAGTCACTCATTACTAATCAAGGAACCCTAATATCATATAAGGAGGAATCAATAGCTTAAATACATTTCCACAATGATTCTACTTTAATACAGCTGCCAAACAGCAGAGCACAAATTCAGAGTCCCAATTTTGGATTCACTATTAACTACATGTGTTGCTGTTGGACAAGATTATTGTGAATTTCAGCTTCCTTACCTGTGAAATAGAAATACTAATAGCTATATTAGGGTGTCACTGCAAGTATTACAAATCATTTAAAATACTTTTGAAAACAGTGAACAGTTACACAAATGGCAAATTTCATTACAATTTTATATACAGATAATATAAATAATATAATTTTATCATTACTCCAAATTAAATAATCTATATATAGTAAAAAATTACAGGATGTTTTAATACTTTTTTTTCTTATCTTCTGAATACTTATTTGAATATTAGGGAATATTATTTTAACCTCAGGTCTTTAAAAATTCCTGGTAGTTCATAACAATTTATTTTATAATATATAACTGATTTTATTGGAAAAAAATGTTCAAAATCATAAGATAACCTTGCAGAGATATATGAAATCTAGATGATTATTCTAAATAATAACATGAATTAAATTAAAATTCCTGACACAAGAATTAAGAAATGAAGAACAGCTATCTCATACTTCTTTCCCCGTTTTTTTTCCTAGTCTTATACCTACTCTGTCTCTACAGACACCTAAAAGACAAATGGCAGGAATCCATAGAACATGAACTTGAGGTGCGCATCACAAAAGGCAGGCTATGATGAAATCCAGATATATAAGATTAGCTATCTACACCTATATATCTTAGCAATGGCTTTTAGAGCCATCCCTGATGTCATCCTGATTCATTATTCAATATTACCACTTCAGCTTCTTTTAGGCAGAAACTACAAAATAAGTAGATACGGTCATAGGGCAAACTCTGAGTATTATTTAAGTGGCATCTAATGCAAATTTCAAAGAAGTGAAGGTTGTCAGCTTATTTCAGGGACACCATGTACTACCCTCCAACACAGGGTTCCTCAGTGTTCCAGCTATTGAAAAAGTGAGAAATTTCTTCATGGTGCATGTAACAGGCAGAACCCCACTACTCCCCAAAAACATCCAAATCCCTGGAACCTGTTAGTTTGTTACCTCACATGGCAAAACAGACTTTGCAAATGTGATTATGAGACAAGAAACTTCAGAACAGTTCTTGAGAGAAGCTTCAGAACAGTTAGAGAGATACAATGTTTCTGACTTCAAAAATGGAAGAATGGGGCCTCTAGCCAAGGAATGTCTTCTAGAAGCTGGAACATACCAGTGAGTGGATTCTCCAAGAATTTCTAGAAAGGAATATAGCCCTGTCCACACTTTGGTTATCGACCATTGAGACCTCTGTAGGACTTCCAGGTAACTGTAAGGCAATAAAATTGTGTTGTTTCAAACGACTAAATTTACTGTAATTTGTTATAGCAGTAATAGTAAAATAATACAGTGTAAGACTGTCCTGAACAGTCAGATAATTGGCATACTTGCCCCTTTACATCTAATGCCAGAAACATACTCCTTTGTTACTGAGACAACTGAAAATCCTCTCCCAGGTTTCCCAGTGCCCTCAGGTAGTACAGTACCAGGCCTGGCTGAAAACCACTGCATGAATGAACAGTGACTTGTAATAAAAATTGATCATGATATGATTATATTCAAAGGTAAAAATTAAAATATTTTGATACACCTTATAAAATTACCTTTAATTCATTTCTAGGCTTTATTTCCTATCATCAGTAAAACTTCTGCATAAAAACCATTTCACACTATATTGTTCACATCTTTCAGTTAAATCTGTGGCTAGCAAGATTTATTTTCAACTTTCAGAACAATACAAATCCATTTATCAAGGCAGCTATTAAGAAACCATTGCTAGAAAGGAATCCAATGGAGGCCCAAAGGAACAAGAGATATATTTTGACCCTAAAGAAACATGAACACTGTTATAAAACTATTGAAAAATAAATGTAGCAGGATTAACATTAAAAGCCCAGACAATTTTGAATTGTGTTGATTCTTAATTTTCATATACAAAATAAATGAATAAAATATTTATTCTAAGTAGTTGAGCAAGCAATAATTCTTTGCTATTTTAAAATGCCATGACTAATATTTTTAAATATTAAATTCTATATCATTTCTACCTTACAAACAAAATCTATGTTAATTATAGTTGTACAGATTTTCAAACGGTAGGACTTTAGGTAAGCTCTAATAAGCAACATCAAAATTCAAAATAACACAGTGATTGTTAACTACTCAGTTAAAAAATATGAGCCAAGAACGCTGGAGTGAACACACAAATTGTTTCTTGTTTACTCCTTAAGATACGTATCTTATAAACCAGTATGAAATTGAAAGTTTAAAAGTTACTCATATTTTACTGATGTTAGGTATGACAGATTTTAACATATATTTGGAGTTTCAAATTTTCAAAAATTTTAAAACTTAACTTTTAATTAAATTTATGTAGTTTTTGGCAGTTTCCTTAGTTTACTGAAGTTTCAAGAATTCTGGAAACCCTCCAGTAAACTAAGCAGAAAAAAATTAAAATATTCTTACAGGCTTTGTTTAAAACCTTGATACAAACAAAATACTTTATGTGATAATCTATTGAATATTTATTATTTTAACTATGAGTAATAAATACATCATTTCATAAAAATACATACGCTCCTCACTCTTCATAGGAATAGGCAACACATTCTATTTTCTAGGTAATTTATTCTCTATTAATCAGATAGAAATAAAGATAACCTTATAACCACTTTGTCCTAAAAATAAATAGTACTTGATCTATACTTTGAAATATTCTTAATCAGCTTTGGGCAATAAATAACTCAGGAAAGTAGCAGTATAATTTTATTTATCATCATGCTTATTATGCAGTCAGATGGTTTTCATCACTAATATACTTTCATCTTCACAGAAAAATATAAATGCCCTTTGAAATCAAACAGACCTTCCAAAGACATCAGTCAGTCCATTGTGAAAATATTACAGCTTTGTCACTTTCACCCAAGAGATTTCTGTCAGTCGCCAATCTGGTGTCACTATAGAATTACAGCTACAGTACACTATCAATGCCTGCTGTGTCCTTTGGGAAACAAAGCTTTTTTGGTTGAACTTTATGATTTAGTCCCAAAGGCAGAAGAACAAAGCTTTGAAAAGCATACAGAACACAGTCTTATAACATTCTAAACAGACAAGATAGAATCTATTCGCAGTTTTTTGGTGAATTATAGATTAAATTGAATATTAAACAAATTTGTTTAGCCCATATTTAGTATTAGCTGTCTGTTTTGTTTGCTGCAATAATACATTGTTTCAGAGTTTTCAAAAGTATGTTTCCATTTTTAATGTGCTTATTGCTTTATTGCACAATTATCAGTATCGTGATGATTTCCTTTATAAAGATACAGGTAAAAGGATTAAATCTTTGCTCTTTTCGAGTCTTAAAAGCATAGTTCCAAAGATCACTTCTTAAGGCTAAGTGTGATATTTCAAACTTTATGATAAAATATTAATGTCAAAATAAATATAATTTCCATTTTAAGTGTCTTTTTTCTATCACTTTACTACAATTTCAATGATAAAGAAAACTTAAGTTTAGAAACAGTTACTTGGCTGAGAGTGATGTACCTCTTTTTTCAAACAGAAAGTATTACATGTGCATTCTACTATTTATAGGAAACGTATTTTTGCATGGAACCTAACACTTTTTATTTCTTCTAGATATGGTCAGATATTATATATCTTGAATCATGAATGATATTTTTTCTTTTCTATTATATTTCCCACTAGACTTAGTCTTTTCTAGTTCAGTCACTTAGAAGATCTTATTGACTTGTGACCTCCAAATGAAGGAGTTTCTCATTAAAGACTACATATTATTTGCAAGGTTAAGGAAAATAGGATTGTTTTCTACTGGCCAATTAAATAAATCCAGAGAAAGAGACCAACTGGCACAGGACTGTTTTGTTTCTATAGAACAGAGATGATCCCTGATCTTTTTCTACTAATATTAAAGCTCTGATAACATGCAAAAATAATATTTAAAGTAAAAATATTTAGAATTAACATGAATTACAGCATTGAGGAAGAAATTATATGATTATTTTGAGATGAACATAAATTAAGCTCATGTATAAATAAACTATTTTCCTTTTAATTTATAAAAGAGTGACAGTTCTGTTGTATCTGAAATTATACATTTTATATACCTTTATACTATAGCCACAACCTTAATTCTATTTGAAGAAATGCAAGAATTAAAGAATCTACTACACAAACTGCCTCATAAACTTGAACACTTGTTTTACTTGCTTCATTTGAATATTTAGTAAAGTTAAGAATGAATGGATTTGTATGGATTATTTTCTTATTTTATATTTAACCATGACTAGTCACTATAAGGTTCTGGGATTCAGAAGTTGAAAGTGCCTTTAAGGATTAAAGTTCTGCTAATTTAGCAAAAATATATTTAGCGAGTGTAATGAAACTCTTCAAAGGCATAATAGGATGGTGCATTTTCAGAGAATACCATTTTGCCAGAGCCTTTAAAATATCAGGAGGTGAGCAATTTTTCAGCACTTTAAGAATTATACTTCCAGTTGATTGACATATCTGGGATTTGCTTTGAGTCGGTTTTCTCTATCTGTAGATCTACGTATTGATTTGCAACAAACACTGTGTATATGGCTAAGTGTGTATATGTGTGTGTGTGTATTTATGTGTGTCTGTTACTTTACCACATGAATAGAACTTGTTGTAAGGACTGGTGATCATTTGTAATTTGATTTTTATTGTGGCTGAAAGCCTTGCCTCCACAAAATGTATTTCCAAAGGAGGCACAATTCCTACCATTACAGAAATAAGTTATTTTGGAGTAAATCAATTCTAGAGTAACTTTAAATCATGCATGCTTTAATATATTCCAGTGGCACATTAGCAGAGATAAAGATCAAACTACAAAATTAATTATCTATACTACACTCCCGAATCTGGCAGTCACTAGCCACATGTGGCTACTGAGTACTTGGAATTTGGACAGTTCTTGAAATGTAAAATACATAACAGATTTTGAAGACATAAGATGAAAAACAGTCTGTAAATGATCCCATTTCTTAACATATTAAAGTTATAATATTTTGGATGTATTGATTGGATAAATAATTAAACGAATTTCAGCTTTTTCTTGATACTTTTTTAATGTGGTCTAAAATTACATATGTGGCTCACGTTGTGTTCTCATTGGGAAAATATGTCTATACATTTGAAAATATGTCTAGCACTTAGAGGGTAAAAGACAGGGGGCCAGAAAAGCACTTCAGAATATGCCAAAGAAATAATAACAAAGAAAAAGAAAAGCCACAACTTTGGGGATTAGAAGGCACTCGCTACAGGTCATTCTATAAATATCTGAAGGTTTTTGTTTTGTTCTGTTTCGTATTTTATTAATATACTAACTGAATGGATGAGTAGGAAACAGCATAAGACAGGAACAGGGACTTAGTCTCATTTCTGGATGCATATTAAGGAGCATCTGGGAAACTTTTAGAATATCTTTACCTGAGTCCTGTGCTAACAGATTCTAATTTAAACGGTCCAGACTGGAACAATGAAGCAAAAATATCTCCCTGGGTGTATAAAAGAGGTTTGACCCACAGTTTTACCCAAGCATCAGAACAAGAGCGTGATACATACATGGTTCATCTCATCAGCCAATTCTCTGACTCCCTAAAAGCTGTTATTGAGGATTTGGAATATGCATTAGAATTTGGAAGAATCTAGTTCTGCGGTAGATCAGCAATATCTTCCATCGGTAAAGGAGTGGGAAATGGTGTTAACTGTTTCAAGAATTTATCATCCTGGTCCACATATTCACTTATGTGATTCCTAACTATTTTTAACTGCATTAATGCCAAGTCTAAACTGAAAGAAATTCATAATTGATCACCACCCCTGATACTACCAGGGGCCCCTTAAAAGCCCTTCGTGGATTTTTTTTCCTCCCAATCGGCATAAGTGACAACTTTTCATCATTCCAGGTGCTGCTTAAAATCATCTCCTTAGCAAGTGCTTGCCTAATGAACCAATGTGTAGCAGTCATACAATCACTTGACTCCTCTGCCCTAATTCAAGACATTGCAGGGCTGGCTACTAGAGATATTTTCCTTCTTTATTTACTGAATTTGTATAAAGGGTCTCCACACCCAGAGGTAAGGCTCATGACAAACGGCAAGTCTCTGGTAAATGGCTACACACCTCAAAAAGTACCAGCACAGGGGAAACACTGAATAAACATGTGCTTAAAAATAAACAGTACTTTTTAAGGTAGTATTGACTTTGAAGCTGAATGTTTTATTTGGAAGGATGGTAACAGTTTTTTTAAAAATCTTCTCTTAAATAATAAAATTTGTGTTTTGAATTGTTCCTAAATAAATTATACTTCCCAGCAAAAGAAAATCTTTAGAACCGTTTTCCTGATGTCAAACTCTTATTTATTGAGATTCTATGGAAGCTGTAATGATTTCATGTGTGGATTTTTACTTTTTTTTCTTCTTTCTTTTGAGACAAGGTCTCACTTGGTTGCCTAGCCTGGAGTGTAGTGGCATGATCATAACCCACTGCAGCCTTACTCTCCCAGGCCAAAGTGATCCTCCTGTCTCAGCCTCCTGAGTAGCAGGGACTACAGGTGCATGTCACTACACACGCCTACTTTTTTTCTCACTATGTTCCCTGGCTAGTTTCAGACTCCCTGATCCTCTGGCCTCGAACTCCCAAAGTGCTGATATTACAGGTTTGAGCCACCATGCCTGGTCCCTGATTTTTACATCTAAAATCACAGACCTTCTAATGTTTCTTCCAAAATGTTTGACTTTGAGCTACTTCACTCATGATTAAAAGTTTTATTAGAGAGCAGGCTAAGGCTACAAAGACATTAAATCCAAATTAGACATTTTTGCATCTTCTTAAAAGTACAAATAAAACATAATGAGAAACAATGCTGAAACTGTATAAAATCAGAAATTGTATATTACCTTAATCCTCATTACCATAATCTTTCTGTAGTTATTTCAATTATAAGTTAATAAACACCTACTTATTCTTTCTAAATCCTCAAAGTCTGTTGAGCATAACCAAAATTTTAAGTCATATGTAAAATATAACTTTGGGTAAGGAATGAGGAAAAAACATATTGTACTGACTTTGAGTTAAAATAGTCCATTTGGTTAAAATACCTACTTACAGAACTTTTAGAAAGACAAACTGTATTATTTTAATGAAATACTATATAGTTGTTAATGATGCCTCCTAAGACTTTACTTTCCTCTGTCTTCTTTGGAACTACTATTTAATACATTTAAAAGAGATTTGTTAAATGTTAGGAGACATTTGAGGAGAGGTGAATCAAACTTCACCAATGAATGGTTTGAAAATTTTATTAGACTGGATCATCACTGGAAGAAAGCAATTGCTGTGATAAAATGCTTTGAAAGATGCAAAAAATATTAGGTGAATACAAGAAAACTATTTACAGAGTGAAGTATTAAATGTGATCATATATGTATAAAGTATTTATAAGTTTTCTAAAGTGGTACATCTAAAAATGTATTCTGTAAGTTTTGTTAATTCAAAGGCTATTTGGTTATACTATGGACTTATACATGCCTTTTTACATTGAGGTAGGCTTCTATGTTAGATAGATCCTTAGTTTTATCCCATAATTTTATGCTGTGTTTTTAAAATTAACTCTTTAATATTGGCTAAATAACTTAGAATGACATTGCAAGCTCTTTACCACACAGTCTTTCAGCTGCATTTCATGCCATCGGGGTGTTTCACTTTCCAAAAGGAAGAGATTTCAAGCCATAAAATTTATTACTGTTGATAAATAATTCTTACTAGAAATAAACTATAGTTTGATTGCCTCCCTAACATAGTTTGCCTGTATGTGCAAAAGAGGAAAGGGTGGAAGTATAAAGGGAATAAAATCGTCCAAAGGAATCTCTATCTAAGAGCATTAATTTAGTAATCTAAGTATTTAAAAACATTGACATATGTCATATTTTCTACTCCTAGTAACCCCATAGATAATTAAAAAATAAATAAATGTGTTCTAGTTATTGAAAGAGTTAGAGTCCTCCCATCGCAACAATTAAGGAATAAAACAGAGTCAATACTGAGCTTTCAATTACATATTTTGTTTTTCCAAGTAACATATTTTTAAAAGGGAAATTATAGAATTCAGATTAATATAATACATTTGTTTAAAAATATAAACCTAATAACATATATTAATCCCTCTTTTTTAAGTGAACCAATAAAACTGCCCAACTTTAAGGTCACCTGCCTTATATACCTTGAGGTTTATCTCGTTTTAGTAGAGTACTAAGTAAGTGATTCACTGCCTAGTTGGATTTTAAGCAGAGAGAGGAAAGTATCAAAGAGAATGCCCCACAATAAAGTACTTTAATGTGATAATTGAACTACTAGATAAGATAGATGAAGTGATTATTGACTATGAGAAGCTTTCCATTTTGTAGAAGAGGCCTCCAGAGTTACAGAGAGGTTATGTTTTGGTTCTTTAATGGTGAGAAAAAAAGGACTCTAGGAGCCTACTATAACATGGAGTATAAGTCATCAAATAAAATTGCTCCATTTCTCCCTGCCAAAATTTGAAATGCTTATCATTAAAAATTAATTAAAGGTGAAAAAGATATCATAAACATATATATACATGTGCAATTTTGTCAAATAGAATTGTGAAAGGACAATCGAATTTTTCATATAAACTATTTGGAATTAACAAAAATTTCATGTTAAAAAGTGCTTTCTCCTAAAATGACTAAATGCATTCCAAAGTAAACCTCTTATCTATGGAAACAACCTATTTTTTCACACCATAAAAATGTTAGTGATAATGTCATATATTTTAAAACTGTATCATAGAGCTCATGAGAAGTACAGTATTTCTAAAAGTAAGATAAAACCGATGACTTCACAATTTCTCACAGAAAAAAATTAGCTTAAATTAAATTATAATTTTAAGAGCAAACAAAATTCGCATTTTCTCTGTCATATTTCCACTCTGAGCACCCAAAAAAATGCTTCATTTTTCACAGAATTCACAATCTGTGAATGGAACTCTTATTCCCTACTATTTGTTGCCAAAGAATTTTGGATTTCTCTCTACCCTACTCAATCTCTCTAACAATGGAAACCAGTAACGACACCTCTAACCTTCTGAGGTGCACAATTTAGCTTCTCATTTAACAAAGAAGGCATGGTGGATTAAACGGTCTCTGAAATTTTACCAACAGAGTCAAGAGAATTTGATTAAACACTGTCTTTTGATATACCTATTACCAGCTGCAGGGATTATTTAAACTAATGCCCTTGGTGCTCTCACCTTTTCAACCAGAATCGGCTTATTGGCTTCTTTGAATTAATTAACCCTCTTGCTCCAAAGACTCATCTATTATGATATAGAAACAGCTTGGGTTTAAAACGTAAACAGATGGTAATTTAAATCGTATCTTGGTTACCTATTAAGTGTACCCTTTGATCATAACTTTATATATTCTGTGCCTTAATTTTTGCCATCTGAAATTATAATAATAATACAGACTATAATTAGAAGATGACAAAATAAATATATAAGAGTTTCTGTGGTTGATACATACTAAGGATACAAAATAAACATTTTCTAACTGAATGAATTTCACCTTATCCAAGGATATTTACTTCTAACCAGGGCTTACAGAATGAATCTCAGTTTCTAACAGTGACATCTTAAGCAACAAATACTGAAATGCGTACAAAATTTTCTTGCACAAGGTAAGTTTCTTCAAATCTTCCACATCACTTTACCTGCTCATAAGGCTAAACGCGGCTGTCTCCCACTCTCTGGGACTATTAAAGTCTGGTTTTGCCTGGAGTTTCCACATCTAATAAATTTTTTCAGTAATTAGGGAGCTTCTTGATCATAATATGCCTCTTGAAAAGCACAGTTGAGGGGGGAAATTAAAATTAATTGAGAATTATGACCATAACAGCAAAATAGCATTTAATGAAAATGAGTTATATTCATTGGGTGAGGCCATAATGAGATTATTTTCCCAAAGCAGGGTCTTGAAGAAAAATGAATAACTAATTGGGGGGCAAAAAGAGTTAAGGAGAATATATATGTATCTCTAAAACCAAACATCATAACTTAATATGCTATAGATAGCGGTATATTTTTTTCTGCAGAATCACTCCAGAAATCAATAGAAGTTCATAGCAAATACTCTCGGGGGAAGAAAAAGCTTTAAAATTGCAGTCTTAATATTTATCTTCCTCTTAAAAGAAATGCAATGCATGTAATCATGGCTTAAATGAAATGCAGCAGGTTGCTTCAAAGCATGTTCATTGCATTATGCTTAACATATCTTTGTTTCTTTGTTTACAAGAAGGGTATCCATAGGCCCTCACTGGAAGTAAAGCATAGAATTGGCATCCTATACTAAATCCTCTCTAGCCTTACATTTAGATGTTGCTATATTATGGTCCCTTGAAACTATATCTGTAAATAATTTAATGAAAATTTCAAACTGTAAAAACGTTTCATTTTGTGTGTAACATTTTCATTGATCCATTCCACATTTGCAAGTGACATCTCACCTTTCTTTCCTTTTTACATCATATGTTACTAAAAAGAACATAACTTCTATGGGCAATATGCTGCAGGAATACTTTTATTTTTTAAAGTGGGTAATTACAACAGAAATTTGAAAGCAAAAGACAGAGAACTGGCTCAAAAACGAATGTCTTGAGCACCTAAATGCTTATGACAGTGATCCTACGTAATGCAAGGGATTTGGCATTTGGGATATGAATGAATGTGTATATTTTAGAAAATTCTAGAAATAATGTTTCTCCAAACTTGGTCCATAGACCACCTTCATCAGAATCATAAAGGCTGATTTCTTGCCCCCAGGTACAACTCCCTAGATCAGAATCTCTGGGCATAGATCTCAGATGTCCGCATTTTAAACAAGCTGCTTGGGTAAATCACTTGCTTCGTAATGTCCCTTTATAGACAGAGACAACAGATCTGATTCGTCCAGCAGTGAATGGGAACCTCATGAAAACAAATTAAGTGACACTTGTTTAAAACTTCTCACCCTAGGCCCGAGGCCCTGTAGGACGCAGTCTCTTTGCGTCTCTCCAGGTTTTCCCAGCCCATGCTCCCCATTTTCTGCTGCACATGCTTTGACCACACTTGCCAACCTCCTTCACAAGCCTAAATTCTGATTAACCTAAAGCCCATAGGAAACCCTCTACCACCTCCTTTCCTAAAAATGGCCAGACCTTGACCTCATACCCTTGCTCCCCCCACCCCGCCCGTGCTGGGTAACATGCTTGTTCATATGACTTCTTTGTTATGCTAACAAACATCTTTACTTAAATATAATTTACATGTAATACAGTGCAACCATTTAAAGTGATTTATAAGTTTAGGTTTCTATCGCCCTAGAAAGAAATGTCCTTCGCATGAACATCACTTCACATCCCACTTTCCCCTCCCTAGTCCTATGCAGCCAGGAATCTCCTCTCCGCTGTGATTGTTCTGGATGTTTATATAAATGCCAGCTGTGTAGACGTCCATCAAGGCAATTGCAGCTGTGTCGCAACTACCTGTTTGTACATCTGCCTCTCTAACTAGATTTACAGAAACTAGACTTGCAATGGAAAAGACTGTGCTTTAACTAAACTGGGGCTGGGGATTTAAATTCAGAAACTGAGTTTCCAGGGTCTGGCATTGTGCCTGGCCACATGAGAAATAACCAAGAAATACTATATTAGTTAATAAATATCTCATTTTCCTCCTTTCACAGGCAAGGAGGGGCAGAATTTGGAGGTGAAAAGTGTCAGGCCTCCAAGTCCAAGCCTGGTCATTATAGCCTTGTACCTGACATACACCTCTGGACGGTCCCCAGGAGTCAGGAAGTCTGAAGTAACCACAAGTAACCAGGTGGCCACAGAAAGAAGTGAAACAATTTGTTCCTGCCTCAACTAATTGCTCTCCCCCTGCAATCTACAACAATTGTTCCTGCTCAGCCTTGCAAAAATTCCCCCTAAACACTAGGTTTCTCCAGACTCCCACCCCTGTAAGTATGTAATTTACCTCTCCCTCCCCTCTGCTTGCAAGTGATACCCCTTACCTTTATGATCATGCCTGTAATAGATAACCCCTGCCCTTGTGACCATGCATCCCATGACGCCCTTCTCCTCCCCAAGATAGATTACCACCTTTAACTGACCATTTGCCCCAACCTATATAACCAGTCCCCTTTCCTACACCCTTTGCCTAACTCCTTTCTCAGACTTGGCCTGCTTGCACCCAAGCACTAAATAAATGGCCTTGTTGGCCACACAAAGCCTGCCTGGTGGTCTCTTTACAGAAGTGACACAACTGACATTAAGGAGGAAATGCAATGGAAAAGACTGTGCTTTTAACTAAACAGGGGCTGGGGATTTAAGTTCAGACAGGACAAAAGGAGCCTGACAACCAAGAAGTCAATTAAATACTTTCCAAAGTAACACTGATCTGTTATATTTGGCATTAGCAATGTTTAATATGAGAGCAACTGTCTGAGATTTCCTGCGATATATAACAACCACTGCTTGTATATCTCAGGGAAAACTACCCATTCTCTAATATTGATTGTCCTTTACCTCCTTTTCGAGCATCTCTTGCACCCTCCGTGTACTCTTCCTTGGTGCAGGGTCAATCAGTTGCGCAACGTTTTCTTCCCCCAGGTATGCTAATTTTGAAAAGCAATACTCCCTTCCTTTGGTCTTACTGAAAATTTCTACAGCCTGAGAGCTATTTACAACACAGTGAAGTGATTCTGAACACATTAATCAATAGGAAGAATTGGTTAAAAGATTAGGCAAGTATTGGTCATTTAATTAAAATACAATAGCACACACTCTTTAAGAATCATCACAGTGAAGCAGGTAAAAATAAATCATTAAATCGCCCAAAATACCACAGGGGACACGGGGCCGGTGAGAAGTTGTTACTGTTAACATTTTTCTGAACATTCTTTATGGCAACACTCTCTGAGGACATATACATGTATATGTGTGTGCATGCGTGTGTGTGTGTGTGTGTGTGTGTATACTTTGCAATGCACTGTACAGAGTTTTTTACTCTGTGAATACAAATCTATAGCATCTATTGATGGCAGCATGGCATTCCATTTAGATTATTTTCCTTTGTTTTTTTCTCTGGGTAGTATAAACAATTCTAAAAAGACTATGCACATTTATCTTTGCACAATTAGTTTTCTTATTAAAATAGATGTTTATAAAGAAAATTAATAGAGAATATCCAGATTTTATGTTTTGATCAATACTGTAAAACTGCCCTGCAGAAAGACCGCATACCTTTAGGCTCTGATCAACAGTGTACATGTGTCTATTTCTCTACACACAGTATACAATTGCATTTTCATAATATTTTCAGATTTTACAATAAGCAAAAAGCAAATCATAGCCTTCTGACACTCCTGTGTCAGACTGGACAATCAGCATTTTATTAACCTTTATTACAAGTGATGACTGCAAAACAACTCTTGAAGCTTTCATAATCCTTGACCGTTTCTCCATCTCTGACCTATATCCTTCCCAAAATCCATGCCCCACCTTTGTTTCTTAAACTGGAGTCAAAGAGGCTGTGGAACACAGTCATTCCCCAACAATGAAAAGTGTAGAAATTGTAATGGTCTGTATTTTAAGCACCCAGCAAAACAGAAATACAAGATTTATGTTTTATTTGTATTTCTTCAGTTACTAGGAAAGTTGTGTGTATATTTATTGATCCTTTGTATTTCTTATCTGAAGTCCTGTATCTATGCGCCTTATAAGAATATTTACCTTAGTTGTTAAGGTAGTTTTGCCCCCAATGCTAAGAATGTTTGTTATCACATACTAACGTTCTATATATACATAGATATATTTATTTCTGGATCCTCTATTCTTTCTATCATCTTATTATCTTAAATAGTATAACTTTATAATAAATCTCAATATGTACTAGGGTGAAAACTCTCTTCCAATACTGCATGATAGTACTGCTTTATATAGTTTTTTTATACATTGTTTTATATATTTTTTTCTGAGGTATTTTAAAATCACTTGACAAAAATCCTGATAGCTTTTTCTTTAATTTACATTGAATGGTTAAATTAAGTTTTAGTTATTTTATATCATTAATGTTTTAAACTTTCTTATTGCAGCAGTAGAGGTATTAGTAAAAACAGTCAAACAATTAGCAAACGGTAACTAAATGTTTAGTGTGTATAAGATGATTTTCCAAACCCTTAAGATCATGTATTTTATTCATCAGGAAAAACTTGTAAATGGGATATTTTTTAGTATTGTCATTATTTTGTAGATAGGATATTTAGAAAACTTGATAAATATTTACAAGGTACAGAATATTTAGAAAACTTGATAAATGGTCAAATAATCAGTAAAGACTAGAGCTACAATTCCAATCAAGCATTTTGAAAAGAGAGCCCCTATAATGATAACTCTGCAATCAAGATACATCCTTCCACTAAAGTATTATTGTTTTTCACAATTTAAACATTTTTTAACCCAGGACCTATACAGGTCTTATTGAATTTGCATCTACACTTTTTATGTTTTTAGCTGTAGTTTTTAATTATTAGATTTCCTTATATTTCTAAAAATTTTTGGCATCATAAATATTATCAATAATTTGTTTTGTAAGCATCTAATGTACTAAATGCTAATTGTTTCTGAACATATTTTGGTCACTTAAGGTTTTCAAAAATAAATAATACGGCATTCTTATTTCCAATTTTTATACCTCTGAATTCTTCTTATTTTCTAATTCCTTTGCCTAAAAATTATATACAAATAAAGTTTTCATTAAAAATAGACATTAAAGTTAACTAAATACCCCCTTTTTTGTTTGTTTGTTTTGTTGTTGTTGTTGAGACAGAGTCTCACTCTGCTGCCCAGGCTCGAGTTCAGTTGCATGATCTCTGCTCACTGAAACCTCCACCTCCCGGGTTCAAGAGATTCTTCTGCCTCAGCCTCCTGAGTAGCTGGGACTATAGGCACTTGCCAGCATGCCCGGCTAATTTTTGTATATTTAGGAGAGACGGAATTTCACTATGTTGGCCAGGCTGGTCTAGAACTCCTGACCTTGTGATCTGCCCATCTAGGCCTCCCATGCCTAGGTCTAGGATTACAGGCATGAGCAACTGCACCAGCCACTAAATGCCCTTTTTAATTGTCATGTAGATTTTTCAAATTTTACTGCCATTGATCATATTGATTTACGTAGTTCATTAGGATAATTTTCTTCCTTCTCTGTAAAATGGCATAGGCTTCTTGACTATAGAAGAAATTCAAGAATATGTTTTTCTGCCAGGTGCGGTGGCTCATACCTGTAATCCCATCACTTTGGGAGGTAGAGGCGGGAGGATCACCTGAGATCAGGAGTTTGAGACCAGCCTGACCAATATGGTGAAACCTGGTCTCTACTAAAAATACATATATTAGCTGGGCATGGTGGTGGGTGCCTGTAGTCCCAGCTACTCAAGAGACTAAGACAGGATAATTGCTTGAACCTGGGAGGCAGAGGTTGCAGTGAGCCCATGCCACTGCACTCCAGCCTAGGCCACAGAGCAAGAATCCATCTCAAAAAAAAAAAAAAAAGAATAAATTTTGTCAACCATGGAACTTATTTTTTAGGATAGCTCAAAAGCTATCTTCCTACTGGACAACTTACAGTTTTATTCACTTACAGAGACAATTCTAATTTATAGCTCCTAAAATATTATCTATTTGTGCATATCTTCTTTCTGTCATTTCCAATTCTATTTGATTTCATAATTTTTGATCAAGTAAGTGTTTTGTATTTTATTTATTGATTTCAAGAAACAGGTTTCTGGATTTATTTTCAAATACTGCTTTGCCTCCTAGTTCATTAATTTATGTTTTTATATGTACTAAATCATTCATTCCAATTGCCTGAATTTTTTTGTTGATATTTTTCAGATTTTTAAGTAATTCATCTATTTTGATTTTATTTAGTAGTTAAATGTTTAAGACATGAAGTTTCTCTATATTATGGTTTGTGTACAATCGTAGATTCCACATGTAGCATATTTTTACTGCTATTTTCTAAATAATCTGGAATTATAGTTTCAGTTTCTTCCTTTTGCATTTGTTATTTCTCAATTTGTTACATTATTTTTATACCAGAGACTACTCTATCATCAGAAATTTGTCATAATTTACTGAGTTTCTTTTCTCTCTCTCTGTGTGTGTGTGTGTGTGTGTGTGTGTGTTTGGCTAAGCATATGGTAACATAAACAGTATACATAGTTTGCTTGCTAATACACTTTGCTTTCTTATGTAGTACAGAGCTTGCCTATCTCTTGAATGATATTTGTTACATCAGTACAATCATTCTTGCAACAATTTAATTCTTGTGTATTAGTGTTTCACAAATTGAAGTACCCTAAACTCAAATACTCTTCATGCTTCTCTCATTTTTTTGCTGTATATTTAGCCATTTTGTGTTACATATTTTAGTTCAATGTAATAAATTAAGATGATATTAGCTGGAGACATATTTTTTGTTGAAGTTTCACAGCGAGAATTTCAGAGTATATTCAAAAACTCTTCTCCCCCATTTCCACTTACTTTCCAAGAAAATATATAAAATTTTGTGTTTGCATCTAAATAAAATCTACACCTATGAAAATAGTTAAAGTCATTAAAAATTCAGCAAAAGAGCAATGAATACTTTAAACCATAAATCACATATTGGGAAGTGTGAGATGTGTCTTGAATTAATGTGCAATTTTATCATAACAGTATCCTTGAAATCTGCAACATGGAGTGATAATCAAGTCAGAATATAGCAAATTGGTTTCTCATACTTTAAACTGTAAAAAGGGGAGTCTAAGAAATAATTTATATTCAATTTTCTTTTATAAAGTGCCATGATTTCAAAGGTTATATGACTAATGTTAGTTTCCAACATTGTTCTGCAAAGAATAAAAGCTTTGTGCTAACTAGAGAATATTTAAAATTAGCTAAACTCAAGACATACACACCAGTTTCTGGTCGCACCCACCCACCCAATTTAAATAACTGCATCAATTGAGAAAGAATGGGGCAAGAATGAAAACAAGGTAAGCATCTTTTTCATATGCCAGAAACTATCCCAGAGTTGCATTGTTCTATATAAGAGCCAGTAAGAGGTTATTTAAATTTAACTTAATTAAAATTAGATACATTCCAAGTGCAAGCTACATTGCTAGTGGCTACTGTTTTGAACAGATAGGTAGAGAACAATCTCAGAATCACAGAAAGTTCTTTTAGACAGCACTGGAGACAGTTACCTTTCTTCCCAAGAATAAATAAAAATGATTTCTTTTTATTCATTTCAGATGGGACAAATGAAGTTCATAAGAAAAAATAAACAGCATATTCAATTTCAGAATATTAGTATCTGGTGAACCAACAACTTTATGTCAGTTCAATTTGGTTTCTGAGCCTCTGCTTTTTCCATTTAATATGTAGAATTGACTGAAGGAAAGAAACCCTTAACATTAGGATTAGCTCATAGAAGGCCCCTCCCTGAATGGACCACAGCCTCAAAAATCTCACCAGAGGTAGCACTGGCACAACTTGTCCCTGGAATATTTATCCTTGATCTTTCGGTATTCCTTGTCTTATGCCATTGGGCTGAGTTCTTACTAGTATGTACATTTTTGAATTAAATTCACCTTGCAACTCAGGTTTCTCCATTACCTCTTACTTCTAGCAAAGATTTAGTAACTATGCCAAATATTATATTTATATTTTATGTCACTTACCGAGACAACTTCTGCAGGTGACGCATCTAAATGTCACGTTCAAACTTAACCTTTTAACTTCTACCAACATTGTTCCACATTTGTGGATTGAATAACGTCTCCCAAAAAGATATGCCTAAATCCTCACCCCCAGTACTTATGAATGTGATTTGATTGTTAGAAATGATTTTTACAGATGCAATTAAGGTTTCTGAGATGAGATCATCTTGGATTCAAGTTGAGCAATAAATCCAATGACCTATGTCCTGGTAAGTATAAGGAGAGAGAGGTTTGAACCACATGGGCACAAATCAGAAAATACAGGAGTAAAGGTCAAAGGGAGATGGAGGCAGAGATTAGAGTGATGTGAGTACAGACATCACTCACAAGAAACAGGAAGGATTCTGGACCACCACCAGAAGCTGGAAGGGAGGGATGGAACAGAATGTCTCTCAAAGCTCCACAAAGAACCAAACTGCCAGCACCTTGATTTTGGACTTCTGGCTTTCAGAACTGTGAGAGGATACATTTCTAGTTTTTAAAGCCACCCAGTTTGTATAATATGTTACGGCAGCCCAAGGGAACTCACAAAGCCACTATCCCTGTCAGTATGACTTCTTTTCGGTGCTTTGATCTCCGTCAAAGCAGTTACTGTTCCTTCCACATCTCACAAAGATATAATCAAGACTTTCTTGTGATTAAATTCCCAATTAACAAAAACAAGTAAATGCGATCTGGGTGAACACCTGAAGAAAAATGTCAAAAATACGTAAATGTTAGGTTGTGGGAAAATGATTTTGCCTGTTAAAATTAGGCTGACGGGCTGGGTCTAGAGCCACACTACTTCCTTTTTTAAAGTTCTGAACAGGCTCTGAGGCACTAGAAGCCTAAGAGACTGAATGACATAAGATGTGTGAAAGTGTACTGTTGATCAAACAATGCTACAGGAGGAAAAAAAAGCTTAATGTAACTGACAAATAAAGGAGTGTTTTATTTAATGTGACATATAAGTAATGATATGTGAAATATTATGGTGCATGGTGATAAGAAAAAAGACAACAGAATATAAAATTTACATTTCATTATTTTATATGGCCAAACCAAATTATTTTAGATGATCTTATCTTATATTTCTCTGGCATCTGCAAAACCAAAGTTTACCACTTTTTAATATCCTGAATCTGATTTTTTTTTTTTTTTTGAGACCAAGTCTTGCTCTGTTGCCAGGCTGGAGTGCAGTGGCAGGATCTCTGCTCACTGCAAATTCTGCCTCCTGGGTTCAAGCAATTATAGTGCTTCAGCCTCCCAAGTAGCTGAGATTATACCCATGTGCCACCACATCCAGCTAATTTTTGTATTTTTAGTAGAGACAGGGTTTCACCATGTCAGCCAGGATGGTTTTGATTTCCTGACCTCTTGATCGGCTTGCCTCCTGCCATGCAAAGTGCTGGGATTACAGGCATGAGCCACCGCACCCGACCCTATCCTGAATCTTTTAATGCTTACTACATTCCATACAGAAACTACTTAGAAAGACTCTCACAAACTCAAACACTGTGTTTTAATCTGCCCCAAATTCCCTAATTCTATAATTTGTAGCTGGTTTCCTCCTAAGATCTAGTGCTGCGTTATTCTCACAGGTCATATTCACCTAGGTGCTCACTAAAAATGAAACTGTGGATTAATCACCTTAAGGACAGAATGCTGTGGGTGAAATGTCAGGATGGAAGTGAAATCTCAATCAGGAGACGTAAGAGGAGCAACCACAGTAATTAATGGTAGGGGCGATCAAAGGAAGAGAAGGGGAGGACTTGACCTCTTTTCTGGTACAATATATATAGAAGGTATGGGCCAGCCAGGTGTTGGCTTTCGAGCCAAGGGAGCTCCTGACCCAGACACAAGACATCTCCTTAGTAAAAGACTTAAAGACTTAAATAGAAAAAAGAACATATTGCCCAAAACTCATCTACAAATAACTGTTAATAAATAGTACCATATCATTTCCTTGTGGGGGTTGGGATAAGGAATCAAAATGTATTCAGTCCCAGAAAATGAAGCTGGGGGATTAAAAGAAACAGTATTTTCACCTGTTGAGAGGAAAATTATCAGAAGGCCTGACAGGTCTTGACCATTTTATTTACAAACTAATCTGTTATCATTTTTTGTTTTTTTCTTTAAATGTGGTCGTCAATAACAGGTAGTAGATGCAAAAGAAACCACTTAAAATCACTTTAGCCTAATGGGAATATGCTATCCCCCAGCCTCTAGGTTTCTTCAGTTAAGAAAGGTCATGTATTCAGGGGGAGAAAATACTAGGAAAAAAAAAAAAGAAGAAAGAAAGAACAGAAAAAAGGACTTAAGTTTAACAACAAATGTTGTTGCCTAAGACTCTCCATAGTATACTGATCCATTCTTCCTGAGACTTCTACTCTATATATTAGAGACTTTTCACTGTTTGCTGACAAGAGAATATAGACAATCAGAATTATTACACCTTGATAGGAAATTTTCAGCCAAAGGTTTGCTGCCAATCTTCTAGTCTACGTTCAAGGTTTTTATTCTACTAATTTAAGCCTACAACTATAAAAGGAAAAGAAAAAATCTTTTAAAAGCAAAAACTTCTAGAAAGAGCATTTTTTACAGACCTAGAGAGAGAGTGGCACTGAAAAAAGAAAAGTTATCTTTGATAATCTAGCCTGGGATAACCAGATTCACCTAGGGAGCCTAAATAACTGAATTTAAAACAACGAACATGGGCAAATCTAATTCATAAGTTAATTCAATAGGGATGTGTGAAGTACCTGTAAAATTTATTTAGACAAACAACTAAACTGGCTGGGCACAGTGGTGACTCACGCCTGTACTCCCAACACTTTGGGAGGCCGAGGTGGGTAGATCACCTGAGGTTAGGAGTTCAAGACCAGCCTGGCCAACATGGTGAAACCCCACCTCTACTAAAACTACAAAAATTAGCTGGCTGTGGTGGCACACGCCTGTAATCCCAGCTACTCGGGAGGCTGAGGCTGAGGCAGGAGAATCGCTTGAACCCAAGAGGTGGAGGTTGCAGTGAGCTGAGACCGAGCCACTGCACTCCAGTCTGGGTGACAAAGCCTGACTCTGTCTCAGAAACAAAATAAAACAAAAAACAACCAAACAAAAAGAAAACTTTATTTTGTTTGTTTCTTGGAAACTAAAGTGATTGGAAATAAATATTTTTAAAACTAAGTGAGAAAACAGTGACACACATTTGAATATATTTAAACCATACTTAAGATGTGTATTGGAATATTGGCCTATGGTATTCATTAACAGAATCTGTTTAAATTTGTGCAAGAATTAATATACACAGATGTGCACACACATGTGCATACCTATTATTTCAGCAGTGGAAATAAAATAACAGAGAAATAACTGTAGGTATATGTGACGCTATTTGCCTATATTCTAAAATGAAATTCTTTACCCGAGGAAAATTAAAAATATATTAGAATTTGACCATCAGTCCAAATAAGTGGTATTTTATGAAATCTATCTGCAAGAAAATTGATCTAAGAAAATCTTACAACCTTACAATTAATTGGCAGAGAGTGAATTGATGCTGATAAATCATGAAAATATACAAACTTGTTTTTATTCCTATACCCCATTTGTTTTGTTCCAAAATCAGAAATAGAGTTATAATGATAAAATATCAGTGTTAATAATGTTCTCTAAGCATTATTACAAATTCCTTGGTTTTCAAGCGAAGAAACTGGAGCTAAGAGATATTCAATAATGCACCCAGCATCAAACAGCTTTGAATCTCAGATTAGGCAGCATTCAGTGTTATATCTATAATACTAGAATATCAGAAATAATTTTTTCAAGCAATGGTTCCGTTAAGAGTCAGCCACAACACTATAAAGGGTCAAATTATTCAAGAAAATGCTTATGAAAGCTATTGTTATCTCACTTATATTAAAAATAAAATATATCCAGGCATACTCTAATGTAATAATTTAACTTTTAAAAATTTTTCTTAAAGAACGACAATCTGCATGTTCTTCACATGTACCCCAAAACCTAAAATGCAATAAAAAAAATGTTTTTGGATGTCAACAAAGATACAAACAATAACCAAATTATTGATTCAGCTTTTTTTCTAATATGAATATTAACATATTCATATTAGAAACAGTTTGACAAAAACTGAAATATCTAACCATAACAGATTGTCAAATAACTACTGCTAGATCCATAGAATGAAATAACATGTGACTATGAAAATAATGTTGTATTTGAAAGATATTTAATGGCTTCAGTATTTTAATTTTAAAAATTTTATGCAAAATGTTATGATAAATATAGCATCATTGACATACATACAATATATATAATATACCACGATATCACTCACATTTATCTTATAGAATTGTGTTTTATATTGTATCTTGCATTTGCAGTTTGTTTTTTAATACATTATTACACTTAACAACTATTTCAGAAGTCAGAATAGAAATGCTGAAATTGTGATTTCATCATAATCATATGATGGAATTCTGAACAATGGTTATAATGAATGAACTAGTTCTAAATGTATGAACAAAGAAAATATTTTAAAACCATGAAGAGTAGAAAAGCAAACTGTAAAATGATACACAGAGTGAATGTATAATGAATGTTAAAATGTGACTTCTAAATGGATCTTCAATTTCATTTAACAAATATTATAAAGACTATAGCTTTAATATTGAATATTGGTTCTGTGAGGGCAAATAATTAAAAGCCCTAATAAATCTTACAATACAAATATTTTTGAAGCATCTTCCTTCTGACCATGTTATTACCCCAAATTTTTATTCCTTTTTTTGTTCCCTCACTAATTTAATTTTTTTATTTTCATGCTATTTTAATAAAAAGAGTATTAAACCAAAAAAGTAAATATTCCTGTTCTCCATGTTTTGTCATTGTAGTCTTCAAAATAAACGTTCTCTTTAATGACATGAGGGCTTCTCTCAGAAGTCTCTGATGGACAGGTCTAGGTGTGGAACTATTTTGGTAACCTTGGTCTTACAGGTTTGGTTTACAGTATGTGTCAGTGTGTCCGATCTAATTAGATTTGAGGATGATGACTCATGCTAACATTCACAAGATAATGAAATGTATAATTTATTATTTAATTTATTAATTGGTAATCAAAATAAAAAAGAAGCGTAGAGCACTTGCCTGCTGCCTGCAGAAGCACCCTAAACACCTTACTTCCAAGAAATGTACAAGAGTAAACAGATTATCTGAAGGTTGTTTGGTGAGCATTAATTAGAATACATTATTTTATTTATACAATGTACGCCTAATGCCATCAGACCATGCAGGTCTGTAGCATCAAGTATTCAGAAAGCTAGCAACTACTTTCTTTCTTGGAGGGCACTCATACAATTATTACCAAACTTTGCCCTTCAGATTCTGGTTCATTAGAAATATTTATCTCATAGACATTGTTAAGACTGTCAATATGATTTGAGCTGCTGCCTTGAGAATATTTTCTATCATTTTTGATATTTTTCTTCACACAAATCTATAGATTCGGTCTTATATTATGGGGTGTCTTCTGATCCATTAATTCTTGACCAGTTTTGGAAATCTGAAGAGATTTCTTAGGTGACTTGCTTTATCTTTTGCCTAGAAGTATATTTTTTTCTTAATTGTATATAAAACATTGTTTACTAAAATGTTTGTATATTATTCACATTTTAAACTCTTCTGAATTACTAAATGAAAAACATTTTACAAAAATTCTGTCAATATATTTAAAATGTCAGAATTAATTTTTGAATTGGTATGTCAGTTGTAATTCTATAAATGATATCACATAATGAGCAAAACCACTGTCATTTATTGTTATGGTTCTTGGCCTTCTCACACAATTTAAAAATTAATTTCCGATAATTTCTCTGGGATTGTGAAAAGCCAATCCACACAAATAGGAAGTGCTGCAAATTCTTTTTAATTTTATTCTAGAGTTGCTAATCACACACTGATTCAAAATGTAAACTCACTAAATTGAAATTATCACTCTCCAGAAACAGCAAAATTCCAAGAATTTACCATACAATTACATTTTTAATCTAGAGTTTCCCCAAATCACATTATAAAAATTAAATAGAACATTAAGCAGATAATCTCATTTATATTCAATGCACTTTTTAATTTAAATGTATTGAAAACAAAATTTTTAAGTGCTATAACTTCACATTTTAAAATAGACTAAACTGGAACTACCAATATTGTATAAAACAATAGTGACTGAAATATGACTTTTTAAAAAAATTTATAAATCATTCTATATGAATATTACTAGCATAGCAATTTGGACATAGACTTTGCCAAAATCTGTAATAGGGACTTAAACATTTAAGACTATTATCAAAATTATTTCTTTTACTTTACTGTTTCAAGTTTACTTTTTAGTCAAAATTTCTGAAAACAAATACTGAGATTTCTATCTGTTATATAATTTGTATTATTACAAAATGTTTATTCCTTGAAATTTAATTTTATATGTGTATGATAACCATTAAATTTTTGCTTTCTTTGTTCAAATTAATCACTGTGAGTTGTTTTAAAGGCAAAATTTTAACACGCATAAGGTTCACAAGTAATAAGAAACACTTCAAAATGTTACTACATTTCTTAAAGAAGTAAACACACTGTAAACGTTAAAAAAAATCACTGACCCACTAATTATATGCTAATTAACCTTTTAGGTTTTGATCCTGTAATTACCAATAAAATTTTGAAGAAATGACTAACAAATTTGACTCACACATATAATTTTAGAAAAATATATGAGTCTTAATAATTTATGTGATTTTAATATATTTGTAAATCAAAACAAAATGAATTTAGCAATAACTGCAAAATTGTCAACTCTGCTCTGAATAGAAAAAGCAAAATAATTAAACTGTATGAAAAATTATTAATGTGAAAAGTATGAATAAAAAACTTCACAATGATAATATAAGAGGACCTGTATTTGGGGAAAAACCTACAATATAAATAATGACCCATGCAAAATATAAATTTAATATTTTTGAAACTCAAATCTATAGGCAACATACTTATGAATTCAAGACACTTTAGTGTATTTAATTTTACCATAAAAACCATTTATTTTGCATAAGGAGTTGTTATATGCTACATGAAATTAAAATAACTAAACCTGTAAGACAGTGAGAAAAAGAAATTATGAATATCCCATCACAAAACAAATATTTTCTGGTTGTTAACCTCTTAGACTATCTTGCACCTATTTGTTATTAAAAGAAAGACATCAGTGTACTGATTTTTATTTGATAGGAAGAGATCAAAGATAGATCCTAATATTTACCGAACACTTAATTTGACATTTATGGTTTTAAAAATTTGTATTAGTATTATAGATGCTGTTTAAATTTAGGTAAATACACTTCAGGAAAAAAGCTTATAGATGGAAGGTAAATTGGCGTGTTTATTTTTCAATAATAATTGCTTAACCTTTAAATCTATGTTCAACAAGATACCATTATCCTCTCAGAATATTCTATTCTACTCATAGTACATATTAATTAACACAGAAAATTAAAACACACACACCTGTACACAAGAAAGCCAACTTATCATTTTAATTGTTATACTGGCTGAAATATGGGATTATTTAATCTTGCTGTTGTTAATTTTATATATAATCAAAATTTAAACCTATAAATATTTATCTTCCAAATAATAAAATTAATCCTAAAAGCTACATAAACAATTTATTCTTAGTTTTAATAGACAACTATTAAAAATCAGTCTACTATATAACTGCTGAAGTACTTTTTAAAAGGTAATGTGAATAAGTCTTTCTACTTAATGAATGATGGATTGAGCTATAAGATGAAAAAAATATTAAGTATTGATGTAATACATTGGTATTTGTGACTGTGATTAGTTCTCAGTAAAAGTGCCCAGTGTCAGGTGTTAAAATCGAGTTTATTTAGAAAATTGGTAGTATAAACTAGAGGGAAGACATTCATAGAAAAGTGTCTCTTCACTTTTCTCCCTCTGTCACATAATCGAGGCTGACATATGGATACTGCTTGTTCTCACATGCCCATGGTTACTAATTTAGTAAATTCTACAGACCCAGAGCAGATTTTTTTTATTGTTTGTTTTGCATAATAATGCTCTAAATCTAATGTTACCAGCAAAGATCCCTGTCATACAATAATTATCAATATTTATTACTAAAGCAACTTCTTGAACATACTGTACTTCAAGCATGGAAAGTCTAATAAGAATCAAATATAATTTATATTCTTAATAAAAGTACTAGCAAAGTAGTCAAAATACTGATTTGGGGATATATATGAGGTAACATAAATTTAAACTTTTTGCCACACCATTAATCAGTCTTTCAATTTGCCAACAAGATTATATCTGTCAGCTGCCTTTAGTTTAGGCACAAAGCTCTGATAATCGTAATTGATCATACATTTTAAAACCTTTGAAATATTCACTTGAAAAACACAGTATAATTCTGTTAGTTAGGTATGCTGTGAAATAATCAAAATCATGAAACATATTCCTATAAGAAGGAAAATACTAGTTGGACAACTGTCTTATTCTAATAATATCAGTTACTTTTAATTAAGCCTCTCCAATCTTCTATCTTTGGAAAATAATAATTAGAAAGGTATGCTTATTATAATACTTAGTAAATGTGATTCTGGTAAATAATTTTTCACTCACTTGATATCCACTTTTGATCCATCCACCTTTTTCCATAATAAGTTCTAAATATAGGTCCTTTAAAACATGGAAGATAGTTTTTGACCACTATAAAGAAAGACTATATTTGTCTTGTTCCATGGTTTTAATCCCTTAGTCACAATATAAACAGTTTATAGAACATATTGTGTTTAGAGAGTATCACAAGTTTCATGGTAATTAGGTGAATCGTAGGGCAGCTTACCCGATTATATTTCTATGGCTAAATATCTCTAAAGTTATATGGCAGAACTGGTATCCTATACAGTAACCTAGAGAAAATCATCTGGAGATTCTGGGGCTTCAAAAGAATTTGGGATAATCAGTGAATTAAAATCTATCCCTGAATATTGTATGAGCAAAACTACTCATGTTAAAAATATGTTTTATGAGATATATATCATATAACATATGCACAAAACAATCATAATACACATATATTATTAAGCTATATTCTATATATTTTTTATGCAAAGAAGTGGTAATTAAAAAGAGTTGAAGGTAAAGATGTTTGCACCCAATACAGCATTAACATATAAAAGTTAAATTTGAGTAATACTCAGAGTTGAAAATATTATTTGGAATAAATCTTGCATCCTCATCATTTCTGCTAAAATTTATACTCCAAGATACATTTTTAACTGCTGTACTCATCTAGAATAATTTTTATACTATAATTTTTTCCCTTATATACAGTGTTAACAACTTTTTCTTCTTATTAGAACTAATGGTGCCTCCCAAGAAATCACCCAAGCTTCAAATATGTATGCCTTTTCTATAAGTTAGAAGTGAAAGTCATTCTCAATCAGACTTTACATTATAGGAGAAACCAAACAGGCAGGTGACAAGATGGAAATTAAGGAACAAAAGGTTTCATCTTTTGATTGATCTTCACTGATGTTTAAACCCATGTTAACTCCTAGAAAATAACTTAATGGAGAAAAAACCCAAAATTTCTGCTTCTTCATACTGTCTCAATCCCTATATATGTGTTTTAAAAGCTTAATTCAGTTGAAATATTAGGTTGGTGAAAATTTAATTGCAGTTTTATATTTAAGTCTAAACCCAGTGGCTACATTTTATGGTGCTGGAAGAAAACTACCTTATAGAGCTGTAATAGAACAAAGTCCTAAGGAGATAGAATGAAAATACAAATAATGCAGTAAGTGCATTAAAATCACTGTAATAACAAGTGCAAACACCTGATGAATGCCAAGCTTCAACTATTATCATGAGGCTTAGGTTAAATACAGATCCTCTATTTAACAGATACCTATTTTTGATCACATTGTTAAAATGAGAATTTAAAGTTAATGATTGAACTACTTTCCAAAATTCTTCAGTATGCACATCGCCACTCCTATTACCAAGATTCCCAGTGAAAACTGATTATCCATGTGTGTATGTATATACGTATGTATGTATGTATCCAATATTTCCCTCCATAAACTTGAACTCAACCTCAGTAGTGTAGTACATGATTCTACCAGCCCAATAAACTTAACTGAAGAATCTCAGTACTGCATGAAGAGTATCCAGTGATTACATTATTAAAATTTCAAAATATGTAGAAATATATATGTCAAAGTTATGTCAAAATTATATAAATCTTATCAACATTTCATTTATATTGAGTTTACAGAAAAACTTATAAGGCACCTGGTTTTCTCTGAAGATATATATCACCTGAGCAATGACCATAATATGCCTACTTCTAACCTATTTTACCACATTAACACTGTTGTAACTGGCTGATTTTTAACTGTCAATAAGAGTTATACTGAAGGAATTCAACACATTTAATAGGAATGATAAATTAGTAAATGTCTGGTTTTCATATTTTTAAACATTTAAATATGGCATAGAACTTTCAGCATCTTACATTGAAACCCTTTTCTTCTTGCCCGTGTAGAGGGGCATACGTTTAGACTGGAATAAATTTAGAAAAATCTATAATCATTTAATCTGTGTGGCAATAGGCGGGATAAAATCAGTTTCTTTAGAAAGGTAGTTATACTATTTTATAACACTGGGAGTTCCAAGCCTTCTTGGATATTATGCGAATGTGAAAGAAATATAGTTTCAGAATGCAAAATAAGTACTTTGCTACAGACATTATCTGAAGATTTAGAAAACAGTCACTTATATTTTATAAACATGTGCCCTCAGTGCTACATTTTTCAATGGCACCATGTATGTCTCTAAATTCCTTAAAACGTTTACTGTATGGCTGTAACTTTTAAATTGCTAAATAATGACACTAAAGTAAGACGTAATAGGATTTTTTTTCAGACTAGTTAAGCTCAGTTCTCTGCCACGGTAAAATCCATGACACAACACAATGAAAGGAGCAAGAGATGGGAGATGAACAGATTAGATTTAAGAAACAGTTCTTGCCTGAAACAATGCAAGAAATGAGGTGCTTAAGGCTTTGCCACTCTGTCTGTGAAATGGGCAGCCCATTTGTCTCTGTTCAGTTTAAAGCTATTTTTTCATATGCATGATTGATTGCAAAGTTTTAAAATGTATACAGGAAGACAGATTCTCTCTTCATGTTATGATCGTTACTCATAACATATCAACGTAAGGATTTTTGAAAGTGGCTTTTGAAGAATTTTCCCTTTGTATCTGAAGGTAAAATGAACGTGAACAGATCACACCACATCTAAATTTCATGATATTTTGGGGAAGAAGGAACATCAATTCACAAGGATGACTAAAAAGTTTCATTAACTTTTTTCCTTCAATTTAAGCTGCAGCACATTATTTGAAGAAATAAGTAGCTATCTTAACTTGCAAAACACTAATTCAGCTGCATTCAGAATACTAAAAAGCATTCAAAATGATGTTCGCTTACTTCCAAATGCAAGATTTATACTCTTTTAAACTATAACACAATAATTAGACCTCTTTTATGGCAGAATGCATTGTTTTTCATGATGTTGTGAGTCACCACAATATATAACCAAAGGACCAGTTGACATTTTTGACATGAATGAATCATATTGTACTCTAATATGCACAAAAACTATTTTTAATGCTTTATGAATGAAAAAGAAGCCTGAAGAATTGAAGTTTCTACAGATATACACCAATCATATTTCAGTTGACACGAATTTTTTTCCAAATATGACAGTAAAACCAGTGCCTCCCCTGAAGTGAGCTCCATACACATTTTTTTGGCCTCATTGTGATTAGATCGGGATAAATGAGTGTTATGCAGGTTCTAGTATAGTTTTCCACTGCTCCATCTGCTGGATATGCCTACATCTCCTGTACCTAAGTGGTAACCTCTGAAAAGTAGGATGAACTAATTCAGCAGGTGGCTTCAAAAGGCTCAAGCACGTTGCTTGGAAACTATGACTTTTAAATTTTTGTTTCACTAAAACTTCCTACTTCGTCGTAAGAAAAAAAAAGAAGAAGAATGAACCTATAACCATTACTAAAATAGTATGGCACGGAAAATACGTTTCCCAGTAGGTGATCTATTACAAACAAGAAGCCACTGGGCAATTCATGGCAGGTTTGCAAACCGCTCCAATCTTACTGATTTTGGCATTTATCTGAGAGGTTTTAGAGTCGTTCACCTAATCTAGAAATGGAAATCACTTGCATAAAAGTTTTAAAGAGATTTTTAAGCAAGCCTGTCATTAAGCACATAAATATCACAAAAGGAAATCATGCCTCTCCAAACACGATTTACCAAGGATCAGGGAGCCCTTAGAATTTTCCCCCGCAGCGTCTTTGCAGGCGGCTCCCGAGTTGCGCTCTCCGACAAGGCAGCCCCACTTTTCCTCCTTCTCCCAGTCACAGACGGGACAACGTGCAGCTGCCGCCACTGGCCAGGCCGCTGTCGCCACTGTCACCGCTGCCGTCGCCGCCGCTGCTTCAAAACCAGAGCTGCTACTGCAAAGAAAGGGTTACTCCTCTCTTGGAGTCAAGTGGCTGCAAACTTCACCTGCTATTCATGTACCTTTTCCTGCAAACTTGTACGTCCTTCCGTGCAGAAGGAGCAAGGAAAAAACCATTACCAGCATCCCACGGAACATCATCATGAAGGACACCCCCAGAAGGTAAGACCTGCGAGTTATTCGGAAATGCGATCTTAATCCAGACGGGAACCAACGCTGCCAACGGATCCTCCCCCCACCCCCCACCCCCGACCCCCCTCTCGGTTCCTGTCAGCGAGCGGAGCCCAAGCTGCCAGGGAGGGCGGCTGCGGCGGCCGCGGGCATGTGCGAGGTGGAGGTAAAGTTTGACAAATGATGACCACTCTGGGAAGGGGAAGAATCTAGGCAGCCAAAAATCCGCGCGGGGTGTGCTTGGGGAGAAGCCGCGCCGGGAAGCGCCACGTACCTTGCTGCGGTGCCAGGCGCGAAGGCTGAGGAGAGAGTCGGTGGAGGTGGTGGGGCGAGCGTCCAGCCCTGGCCGCGGGCTCCCTCCCGGGGCGAGCGGAGTCGTCGCCGCCGCCGCGCCCGGGCGCAGAGCCGAGCGGCTGCCGCCTCGCCAAGGGCGCTGGGCAACGCCACTCACTTGGCCGGAGCAAGTTGGGCAGCCTCCGCCGCGGCCTCGGCACCCGGCGAGAGCAACACGTTTAGTTTGAACTTTCCAGCTCCAGTCCCGGCAAATCCACACTCACGCACAAACGCGCGCGCGCGGACAGCCTCTCAGATGCGCGCGAGCGGGCCCCGGTGGCTCTCTGGTCGCGTCTTGCTCTCTCCCTCGCTCTTATTGGCGCGGAGGTTATTGTTTTATTTATTTATTTCCTCCTCCCGGCTCCAGCCCTCCTCCCCGCGCCTCCCTCCTCGGCTTCCCCTCCTCCTCCTCCTCTTCCTCCTCCCGGGTCTGCTGGGCCGGCTGTGGCGGTCGCTTCAGCTGCAGAGTGGCGGGGCTGCGCGGCGGGACCTGGCGGGGGCGCACCGGGTGGGGGCGCTGCGCGGGGGCGCGGGGCCTGACGGGCGGGGACGCCGGGGCTGCCGCCTCGGCTGAGGTGAGGGAGAGTGAGGAGATGAGGGAGTGTGAGGAGGCGAGGGGAGGACGCCGCCGCTCGCCCGCCCGCACCGTGCTGTGCCGGGGGCACCCAGCCGGCTGCTGCCGGGGAGAAGCGGGGCGAACCCCGCGCCGCGGCTGAGGAACTGCGCGAGGGGCGGCTGGCTCGGCAAGCCCGGGCCCGCTGTCTCCTCTTCCGCAGGCCGGGCGAGAAGGCTCAGGCGCCTCCTAGCCACCGCCACCTGCTTCCTTTCCTTCTGCCCCCCGGGGCTCCCCCCACCCCCGGCCCCTCGGGTACTCTCGGAGGTGCGCCGCCACCGTTTAGCCACGGGAGAAGCGGGTTTGCATTTGTTAATGGTGGTTTCCGCGCTACGCTGTGAGGATTCCTCCACTCTCCAGCCGGCCACTGCCCTGACTCTGGAGAAAGGTGCCGCCACTGCCGGGCGGGGCGGGCTCAGCTCTCCCGTGCAAAGGAGTGGGAGTCAGCGGACCCCGGCCCCCCGGCGCGGGTTGGCGCTCCTATAACACTCCAGACCCACCTACAAGAGCCAGGGCGGCAGTGACTCTGCTACCATTCGCCCCCAAAATGAGTTTTCAAATGGCAACTGGCCGCGGCTGCTACCGTCTTTCAGTCACGGTCTACCTGGCTCCCAAACCTGCGGGAGACGCGCCTTGACAGCCGGCCGCTCTCCCCTACCCCAGTCACCCGAGGGCCGGGCGGGGAAGAGCCCGGGGCAGAGACCCGAGGCCGGTCGGCGGCTCGCTGCTGCCGGCCCGGCTTACGAGCGGCTGCTACCACGCCAGCCCTTCCAGGCTTCCCGTTAGGTAAACCTGTTTTAGCTTTTTTTTTTTCCTTTGGTTTGCTATTTATTTATTTTTAGGACTTCACGATTTCAGTCACAAAAGAGGGGGGAAATGAAAAGGAACTAATTCGACAGTAGATCTCCATAAATACACACGACCGGTTAACTAAGCCCCGTCGCAAAGGCTGCAATGTAAATCTCACGCCTAGGATTTGGAGGCAGGGTTCATTTCCTCAGCATTTTGCCCCCGAAATCTTAACAGCCGTGGACTGTATTACAAGGTCTACAGATACAGAAACACCGTGGCACCGGAGTGCTTGCCCTGATCCCGTCACAGTCTGCATAAGTATGTAAACTGTGCTTTCCTTTCTAGCCAAACCTTCCAGTTTCCCTGAAATTTAGCCATTAGATATGCATTCCTTAGTCTTTTCGATCTTTTCTCAGAAATTCACTGTTAAGTGTACAAATATTACTACTTAAAAAGCTGGTTTTACATTCTTTACATTTTCCTTGACATCCCGAGTAAGCCCCCCAGAGGTCAGACGGGGAACAGACGAGATGAGAAAATGGGAGAAAGTGGGGAGAAAAAAAAATGTATATATATATATATATATTTATATTTATTTATTTATCTTTTCAGCATGTTATAGTTCTCTTGACCCAGCATAATGTGCACTTGCCATTTTCAAAGAAGAGAAAAGGGAAATCCCCATGTCTGGACCTTTAACTCCTTCTGTACTCAGGAAATACTGGCTTATTCCTGAGAAAAGCGGCCACTCATAATTGAATTTAAGACCCTATTGAATGGAATAATCCACAGATAATCTCCAAAAGGCAATAAAGTGCCTTACTGGTTAGCTGAGTGGTGGACATGAAGATATGACCGTCTCTGATGGCACCTGTGCCAGTGAGGTAGTAAGTTTTACTCAAAATTTGAAAGAACCACATGAAATTTTAAAGCCAGAACTCTGGGAACACATGTATTTCTCCAGAATTATGGTCGCTGACTCCAGAGGTGGCCCGCCTCTAACATAGGACAATACCTATCTGATACTGATAGGTTCGATCATGTTTTACATACAATTTTTTCTGTATACACACACATACAGGCACACACATATATACATATGTATCTAACACACATATATACATATATGCATGTATACATACACACATGTATACATAGGTATCTAACTCATATATACATACACATATATACATAAACACGTGTACCCATGTGTTCCCCATCCCACCCCTATAGTTTGAACAACTCTTAAAATGACATACTTTTTCTAAATTTCTCTGAGGGAATGCAGCTGTTTTTGTCTCTCCTCCCCATTTCTCCACACACTTGCACCCAATATGCTTCTCTTAAGTGTTCAGAGTTGGCAGTGTTCACTCAGCGCTGCCATCCACATTATGATGCCTGTATTCACTCTTACTAGAGAAACACACATTTGAAGCTGAGAATGATATTGACTCTAGATGCAGCAAACATCATAGTCACAGATATTAAGTGGAGAAAAGATGAAACTAGGAATTGATTTTATCATCATAGTAAAGAAGTGAATATTATATAATGCCTATTATCTGTAAACATCACCTGTTTCAATGATAGTGTTTATGTTTGCACCCACAGCCTAAGTCCTGATTCATAGAAATTTTAAAATATGTGTAGGGTGAATTAAAATTGTGAATACACAAAGAAGGTGGGTAGCCTATTTCTTTGTTAATGGTCACTGAATCAGAAGGAAAATGATATTAAACATAGAGAGTAAAGGATAACTCAATGTTCTAAGAGGTAATTGTTAGAAATACCAAAAAACTACTATCTTTATGTAGAATACAAGAATGTATAACTGCTTTGAATTGATTGAATTTATTTAAAAATATTATTTAATTTCTGGCCAGGCACAGTGGCTCACACCTGTAATCCCAGCACTTTGGGAGACTGAGGTGGAAATGGAAACCATCCTGGCCAACATGGTGAAACCCCGTCTCTACTAAGAATGCAAAAATCAGCTGGGCATGGTGGCACGCGCCTGTAAGCCCAATTACTCCTGAGGCTGAGGCAGGAGAATCGCTTGAATGTGGGAGGCAGAGGTTGCAGTGAGCCGAGATTGCCTCTGCACTCCAGCCTGGCGACAGAGCGAGACTCTGTCTCAAAAAGAAAAAAAAATATTTAATTTCTTATCAGAGTGATAGAACATAAAAGGACATAGAAAGGTTACAAAGGGGAAAAAGGGATGAAAGATGTGACCAAAAGGGAAAGAAGGTGCAGTGTTGGAAGAGAAGGAGCATGATAAGAAGATGGGAAACAGAAAGAAAAGTATGAGAGTTCCTTAATTTCTGGCTCAGAACATCAACAGTCATCAGAAAATCCCTCTTAAACCTTGCTTAATATCCTGAATTTATGAAAATTTGCCTAAACAGTTGGGTTACTTGTGTTACCAGTGATAGAACTACATCATACAAGAGAGTGAAACCAAACCAATAATTCTCACTTCCACAATCAAGAACTTCACTTCTCCCACTTTTTCATAAAAGATACACTAAGTCATGATTTATATGGTACAAAAATTTTAGTTCAATTTTTTTTTAATTTATCAGTGCACATTGGTAAGTCACATAACTCCATCTTGTCTAGAGTCCCTACTTGTAATTTGCAACCAGTGATCTATTTATTTGTGCACGTATGTACATATGTATTTGTATGCAGACATATTATCAACATCTAACCAAAGGCACTACAGTGTGTAATCACCTAGGTTTCAGACATGGAAACCGAAGCTCAAAATTAAAAAAAAAATTGTATTATTTGTCCCTGGTGGTAAAAAATATGTAAGTGTGGCAATTGTGAATACTTAGGGTTAATACTGAACCATTTGCATGTTAGAAAATGACTACCAAGAAAAACACTTAAAAAGATGTTGTTGATCTGTAATGTGTTTCATCTCTTGCTTTCAAATTCTTCAGAATTTATGGTTAATCTAAAAAAAATCCCTGACATAATATACTCATTTTTGATAGTTTATTTGCACTTTATGAAACATAGATTTTCTAACTCTCCTATGGTCACTTCACTTGTCAGAGTTGAAAATAAAGGTTCCTATCCTCATATGTCCTCCACCACCACCCCCATCTCAGCTTTTTTTTAAACCTATATCTGACGTATTCAATATATGCATTCAGGACATTGAAGTAAAGACAGGAAGCCTTTGGACAAGCTCTTCAATTATATCTCAAATCAGGGAGAAAAAAGGGCAGTAGATTAGCTGTTAGGGAATTTAAGGTTACAGAAATTCTGGGCAATGAGAAAGTTAATTTGCCAGAGGGACAGCACCATTTCCCTTTATCTGTGTGAAGACAAATAGAATCTGTGTGCCAAATGTGACTGTCCTTAAGCCCGAGGATATGAGCTCTTGAATACAGTCATCCTTACAGGTCAATGTGTCTGGATGGTCTAGCTTCACTGTCACTAATCTCTTCCTTCCTATCCCACAAAGAGGCCTCATTTGGTTCTTTCTTTTTTTCTTCTTTCCAGGGCAGGACCCTTGCAAATCCTGTTCCCTGTTCTTGGACCACATGGATTTCCTCCATCATGCACCTAATCTAAAGCTTACTCATCTCCAAGCTCCAGGTAAAGCCATATGCTAAGATAACAAACACTTCCTTGATTGGTTCTGAGCCCCTGTATTCATTTTCATGACACTTAGAGTTTTCCAATAAATTATACCAGGCAAGTTATATCTCCATAGGTCTGAGATATTGTATTTAATGGATATATTTTCTCTGGCACTGGAATATTTCCATGAGGAGATTTTTGATTGTGTCTTCAGCATTCAGGGCAGTGCCTGACACACAGTAGTTGTCAAAAGTATACACTTGTTAAATGAATATAGGAAAGAAAAATCAATACAATTCAGGCAGGCCGTATTCTGGACAGTGGAATGCTAGACAATTGGGATATGGTAGGGTAGAAAAAAAGACAAACTGCTTAATTTTACCCAAGTTGATTATTTCTTCACTGTTATTAAGAAAACCCTTGGTGTTTTTTGAAGATCTGTGGTCGATGAAGCTACTGTCAAAGTAAGAAGAGAGACTTTGTGCTGTGTAAATTGCAACTTGTTTTTTGATAGCTGCATTTAAAAATTGGATTAGTGTGAATGTTATAGTTGGGATTAATTTGGCTTTGAGATAGTCTTGATTTTACAATTCAGGGAGTTAATGGTATTATTTTCACTGAGGATACTGAAAAAGTCCTATACTCTCAAATGCAGTTTACACACTCAGAAAGTCGTGAATAGTCAAACATAAAATGAAGGAAGTATATACTTTGAAACATTAGTTAATTTTTATTTTCTCTTTTTGATATGGAGCTCCTCGTATGCATTTTAGATAAAATATTTATCAAAATATTGTTTGAACATTATTCCCCCTTATATGTGATGATATTTTATTTTATGTAGCAAAAAAATAGAGCCAGTTTTAAAATGTTCTCCTTTGTTGATAGAGGGATCAAATATGCTAACATTAATCATGCCAAGTGCTAACCAATGTCTTTTTAAAAAGTGAAATTTCTCAAAGCTTTTGAGACAACCTTTCAAAAAATTACTATTAATATGTATTTCTACTAAAATAATTTTAAGACTAAAATTTTGAAAGCTATGAAGGAGAGCGGAATAGAGAAATAAAACTCCATAAAGAATCAAAATCTCACACATGGATCCCTCTTAACCTTATGTTGTGCTCTAGGTAACAGGGATCCATTTATGAGATTTCAATTCTTTATGGAGTTTGATTTCTCTATTCAGCTCTCCTTCATAGATTTCAAAATTTTCGTCTTAAAATGATAGCACAACATAAGGTTCTCAACTAGTAACTGAAGTATGTTTTAATCTGTCTTACAAAAGAACAAACATGAGGAGTTTGAGGGTGGGGAGAAGGGGAAAGGAAGAAAAGAACATTTTATTTTATGCTGTACTCTACTGTCTTAGTCCACTTAGACTGCTGTAATAACAACGTGCTCTACATTGGGTAAGAAAATTATTTCTTACCGTTCTGGAGGCTGAGAAGTCCCAGATCAAGACACCAGTGGATTCAGTATCCAGTGAGGACCCATTCTTCCTAGACAGTGCCTTTTCACTGCATCCTGACAGGGTGCAAGGGAGAAACAAGCTCCCTCAGCCCCCTTTTATAAAAGCACTAATCTTTTTCAGGAGGACTCTGCCCTCATGACCTAATCATCTCAAGACTCTGCAATGGGGATTAGGTTTCAACATATGAATTTGAGAGTGGGGGGACACAAACGTTCAGATCATAGCATCTATGATCCCTCAAACCACAGAAATTATCCAGGGCCAGGGCAAGGGTGAGGTTAGTAAAGCACTCTCAGGCACAAACTTTAAGTGAGTTGAAGGAGAGGTAGTGCCAATAATTGAATTAAGTAATATTTAAATGCAGTATTTTCAAAGTATTCATAACATACACATTACTGTTTTATCCATTTTTAAGTGTACCCTTCAGTGGCATTAAGTAATTCATCTTATTGTACAACTATTACCACCATACATCTCTAGACGTTTTCATCTTCCCAAACTAAAACTCTGTATAGTTTAAACGATTTGCCCCCATTCATTCCTTCTCCTAGCCCCCAACACCCACCATTCCACTGTATCTATGAATATAACTACTCTAGGAAACTCCTATAAGTATAATCATACAGTGTCATTTTGTGACTAGCTTTTTTCACTTAGTAAAATGTCTTCAAGATTCATCCATGCTGTAGCACGCATTAGAATTTCCTTTTTTTCCTAAGGCTGAATACTTCCTCGGATGTATATACCACATTTTGTTTATCCATTTACCCATTGATGGACACTTGAATGGCTTCCATGTTTTCACTGTTGTGAATAATGCTGCTATGAACTTGAGTGTGCAAATATTTGTTCGAGTTCCTGTTTTCAGTATTTTTGGGTATAAACCCAAAGTGGTGTTGCTGGATCACACAGTAATTCTGTTTAATTTTTGAGGAAGCATCACACTGTTTTCTATAGAGGCTTCACCACTTTACTTTCCCACTAGCAGGGCACAAGTGTTCCAGTTTCTCTACATTCTCAGCATCATTTGTTATTTTCTGTTTGATTTTAGCCATTTGAATGGGTATGAAGTGGTATCTCATTGTGATTTTAATTTGCATGTCCCTAATGATTAGTACTGCTGAGCATCCTCTCATGCCTTTATTGGCCATTTGGATATCCTCTTTGGAGAAATGTCTATTCAGTTCCTTGGTCCATGTTTTAATTGGGTTGTTTGGTTTGTTTTTTGTGATGTAGGAGTTTTAAAAATATATTATGGATATTAACCCTTTATAAGATATACGATTTTTGAATATTTTCTTCCATTTCATGGTTGCTGTTTCACTGTATTATTAGTGTTCTTTGATGCACAAGAGTTTTTATTTTGACGTCATGCCATTTAATCTATTTTTAATGCAATACATTTTTGAAGACAAGAATTAATTCCAAAACCATGATGAACAAAACATCCAAATTTTAAATATAGATAGATCAGTATTACTGATTTTTCTTTGCCTCAGGCTCCAATATGGCTAAGCACAGCAATACTGTGTGCATTTTCTACACTATGCATCCTGAAACATAAGAAGTCCTGTGGATTCTAACACTTCTATTATCACAAGTAGATAAATCATATAAAATGATTCTAGAGATGTTCTGTGTTGTGCAATAAATAGCACCTGATTAATGTAAGTTCACAATTCTCTTTGTTTGCATTTTCTGTATTTTTAGGAGAGGATAAAGAGCTAAATTCAGGTCTACACTTGCAGCTTTCTTTTCTGAATAAATACGCTTATTCTTCTTGGAAAGAAAGTGGCCTCATCTTTTGATGAGAATTATAACTGGAAATGGTAACCCAGGAGAGTTGCCTGAGGGTGGGGGCAGAGAGGCTGCAAAGTCAGTGAAACCTATCTTATGCATATTGTTATGCCTAAAGCTTTTACTAACCCAAAGAACTCATGTTTTTATGTTATATATAGAGAAGCCTGTAAATGTTCTAAAAGCTCATAGAAAGTTTTCGATATTAATAGATTTAATACATGCCATTTAAATTTTCTAAACCTCAGCATATGGCACTCTAAAGATTCCTTTCATCTTAGTCACTAGCGACTTTATGTAGATTTACCTTGCTGAACAGAGCCCAGGCTTTTCACACTGTTCTACAACTGTGTACCTCTACTTTTGTCAAATGTAAACAAGAAGCTAGATTAATATTCTTTGTAGTGTTTCCCATTGTCAACACTGAGACCTTCTTTCTTAAATAGTTGGTTCAATGGTTGACTTTGTTTTGAAGCATGTGTTTAAGAAAGTATTTTAAAAGAATGAAGTTCCTGCTCTTAACGTCCTTAGAAATCAGTCCTCAAAGACCATTGCACCACTTGTCAATCTAGGGGACATTGCCATGTGACAACAAAGACACACCATGAAAGTTGCTTGTAAACTGCTTTTGAATGGAGCAGTTTACTTTCTTAATAAATGAGAACAGAGGAATTTTTTAATAAAATGAAATTCAATTTTATAAAGCTATCTGAATCTTTTTAACTGCTTTCTTGAAACACGCATAGTAAAATCTTTCATGTGAATTTCATTAAGCTTCAAGGTCACTCAGGAGAAAATGATAAGCATATCAATGACAGAAGTGCTTTGCATTTAATACAGGTGTTTGCCTATCAACTGGATGCATTAAGACAGAAGATTCATTTATTCATTTTCTGTTATTACTATCATATTTAGAAAAAAATCTTAATATGCCATATATTCTCTCACTAATTTTCATAAGAGCATATCTACCATAAAACAAATAAATGCCTTCATATCACTATTGTTATTTTTACTTTTAGTGAATTAGAAACAAAATAGTCTATAATTCCTTCAACTGATTTTAATTACATCTGAATGTCCAGGATTTTCCATTAATATGGGTGTGTATATATATATATATATATAATTAACCTAAGATTGAACTTTACATTGGAAAGATATTTTTACAAGTATATTAAAATTGTAGAAATTCACAATCTTTACATTGGGAAGATATTTTTACAAGTATGTTAAAATTGTAGAAATTCACAATCTTTGCTTATTGTTTTTTATAGGCAGCTTCTGACAGTTGGGCAAACATGTAGAGAACTGAATCAAAGATCAAGGTCAATATATATTCAGAATTTTAATTGAAACTAATGTTCTCAGTGAAGAGAAACATTTGGAAAGTAAAATATGCTTAAAAAATTTTTATTATTGAAATACATCCACTTGTTAGTGCAAGAATTTAAGTTTTTACTTGATTCTTTTTATATGCTCAGCTCATGAAAAATTATCTTTTAACAGCATTTAATCATACGTATTAATGTAGTGTAATATTGATTGAAATTCTGTTCTACAGATATGTCAATATATTGAATTTTTAAATACTTGGGAATTTCAGATATTATTTGCTGGTATAATTTACTGGAGTTTCAATGGTGATCATGAAAGGAGAAGACTCTTCAAGTAAATAAATAATTACTGTTTCTAATAAATTTGTAGTTTGCTGTCTACACTTTATTGTTTACAATCTATTTGTTAGATGATATGCCTTCCTGATGGTGTGTGTAACTATCTATACAATTCTGGAAATGCATGGCTAGCAGAAGAAAATGTCTACATTGAAGAAAACAAAATTACTTTGTCAGAATAATGAAGAATTACAAAAAATGTATTTTGCATTGAGGTAATTTGATCTGATATTTCTCAAAACAAAAGGGTACCTACAGTAATGTCTTGATTAGCTATAATTCTCCAGAATAGCTGTGTATAATTAATTAAATTTTTGATTAGGAATTAATTGGCATAGCTATTGTTTCAATTGTTCATTAATTTTCTGTAAGTGTATAATAGTTTCTCTCTTAGTAAATAAAGGATAGTAAATATTCTCAGCAAGATAATTTCTAGTTAAATTTGTTCATTATTTAAGCATAATTGTGCTTGTACTATGTTATGAAATGTTTTCAACATTGTAAATACAAAGACAAATAAATCTTAACTACCTATATACTGGTATCACACATTTAGAAACCCATCAGAAATGCTGAGGATGACTATGCTACATACAATAGCCAAAACAGACATTACCAACTTCTAAAAATAATTGACAATCTAATAGGTAAAAAGGATATTTGTTATAATTTAATATGACAATATAATAGGTAAAAAGGATATTTATTATAATTTAATATTAATTTATTAGCATTAGCTTTGTCATCTTTCATCATTTATTTATTTATTTATTTAATTTATATGTATATATATATTATTGCATTTTAGCGTTTGGGGTACATGTGAAGAACATGCAAGATTGTTGCATATGTACATACATGGCAATGTGGTTTTCTGCCTTCCTCCCCATCACCAATATCTGGCATTTCTCCCCATGTTATCCCTCCCCAACTGCCCACCCCCCGCCATCACTCCCCTAGTTCCCCCAAACTGACCCCAGTGTGTGATGCTCCCTTCCCTGTGTCCATGTGTTCTCATTGTTCAACACCTGCCTATGAGTGAGAACATGCGGTGTTTGATTTTCTGTTCTTGTGTCAGTTTGCTGAGAATGATGGTTTCCAGGTTCATCCATGTCCCTACAAAGGACACGAACTCATCGTTTTGTTTTTTATTTTTTATATTTTTTAATTGCATTTTAGGTTTTGGGGTACATGTGAAGAACATGCAAGATTGTTGCATAGGTACACACATGGCAGTGTGATTTTCTACCTTCCTCCCTGTTACCTATATCTGGCATTTCTCCCCATGCTATCTCTCCCCAACTCCCCACCCTCTGCTGTCCCTCCCCTATTTCCCCCAAACAGACCCCAGTGTGTAGTGCTCCCCTCCCTGTGTCCATGTTTTCCCATTGTTCAACACCCACCTATGAGTGAGAACATGTGGTGTTTGATTTTCCATTCTTGTGTCAGTTTGCTGAGAATGATGGTTTCCAGGTTCATCCATGTCCCTACAAAGGACACGAACTCATCGTTTTTTATGACTGCATAGTATTCCATGGTGTATATGTGCCACATTTTCCCTATCCAGTCTATCATTGATGGGCATTTGGGTTGGTTCCAAGTCTTTGCTATTGTAAATAGTGCTGCAATGAACATTCGTTTGCATGTGTCATTATAATATAACTAGATCAGTTTTTAAAAAGGACAAAAAGCTGATTATTCATATGTTTTGTTCTTGTGCTCCAAAAGATATTAACTACTATTTCTCAAAATGTTTAG